>JASFDE010000122.1:0-43597 GCA_036937135.1 Nidula niveotomentosa | reverse complement strand
AAATATTGCACGCTTTCACGCTGATGCACGCCAATGCACGCTGATGCACGCTATGGCACGCCGATTTCTGGTTGCCCCCTTACCGATATGTCGACATGGTGAGATGGCCGAGCGGTCTAAGGCGCCAGACTAAGGACCAGGGCAGCCGCTGTCCTCCGGGTTGTAACCTCCTTTGCACCTGTTAATATCTGGTCCTCCGGGGCGTGGGTTCGAATCCCACTCTCATCATAAAGTCGTTTAGTAAGGGATTGGTTTTTTGGATCATTTTATCTCAGCCCTTTCTTGAAGCTTAAGAATGATAAGTGGAGTCATTTTGGAGTTGTGCGTTGCAATGATGCTGATCGTATTTAGATTCTGAAGCCTTTGTTCAATATTTTGAAACATCGAACGTCAAGTTATCCAATTTACCAGTGAAGACTTACATGGAACCCTCCATATGCTACAGTACTTCTAGTAAGTAACCGTCTAGACACGAACCAGGTCTCCTTGGGTGAAGAAGAAGAAAGAAGGATAATAAGGCCAATGATATCTCTTCATTGCCTCTTCGCCACTGTAACGGCTGAATCGAGCCTAGTAACCTTCAGGTATTTACGACTTTTTGTGTAAAAACTTGACTGGCCGTGCAGGAGTTATAAGTATGAAGTGGTGAGGTGAATATCAGGTGCCGATGCACCACGCGCGTCGTATTACGCAGCTGAAATGCTACGAAACTCCGATGCCTGCTTCAACTTTCATAAATCAAATATCACATGGAAAATGGCTTCAAAATTAGACAAAAAAGGTGTAAAAATAAGGCTGAAGTTTTTATTACTTCTCAGACATTCCCATGGCGCCGGGGAGGGTGTGTTTGTAATGCTTTTGCTCAGAAGTAGGCAAACAGTAAACCTTCAGAAAGCTCTTATAATAAGGTCATTTCTCTCTGATTTTCATCTAGCTTTTATGACTGCTTATCTGTATCACAAGGGACTTATCGAGACACTTACCGAGACATCAACTCACGTCGTCTTCAACTCTATCGAACTTCAATGCATCTCGCTCTTCAAAACGTCGACATTCTCCACGAGGTATTATCGCATTTTACGTTTTGTGAAGAGAAACTGTACAAGAAATTCGAGCACAATTCACGAACTAATCACCATACTTTTCTGAACTCTGCCCTCTGCTGCTGACAGTTTTCAGAATCAGCTTTAGATAAACTTTGGTGGCGGTCGGAGGTTATCGATCACCTCCTGATGTTATTGCTGTCGTTCAAGCTCAGTGAACTATGGGGAGTACTATGTAATGTTATATTGCATATCCATCCAAATTTACTGTAAAACGACCTTTTTTCACTCCAGATATTAGATAATCCAGTTAAAGAAACGGAATCGGCCCTCGTTCATACGTATGCTCGGAGCATCCGGGTCCTCATCTACGATGGCGAACGTGTTCAGTCATCCGTTTTTTTGCAAGTTGCTGAGTTGATGAATGGCCAGCCCCCGCTCCCCACATTGCAATTCTTGGTTGCATCACCAGGAATTAGCCAATGACCTTTTTGTCTCCCTGATTACAAAAGCTGTACATTTCCCCCCCTGGAGGATACTCACGGCGAATGTCCTGCTTTACGGATGTTCATAGACTTCTGATAACCTAAGCACCTGAACTTCAACCAATCTATGCTCAGGCAATTTTATCCGGTCGATATCTATTCTCTATTTCCCAGCTTCGAAACCTCGAATATCTTGGTCTTTTTTGCCACAATCCGACGAAGTTAGACTAACGCTTCATCGGTCGGACCTCTATTGCTCATACTCAATTTATATTTCCCAACTCAATGGACTTTCGCACATATTATGATTTCAGAGATTGTAGGCAGTTTTGTAGTTCCAGCGGGACTTAGTAAACGCATCGCCTGCTGTTAATCAAAGAGGCCTCAGACTTATGACTTTCCATCAACTTTCCTAGTCTCGTAATGGCCATATTGATTGGTTTCTACAAGAATTACCGGATAATAAAAGAAATATCTGTGCAGCTTTAACAGTCCTCTAGCCGGTTTGACTCTTTCCAGATATACATCATTTCATTTATCACTGATGATTCCAATGTATTCCTTTGGACCAATTTCTTAAAGCACATATTGACTACATGAGTTGCATTCTGAAAGAATTAGAATATTGCAGGTGGTTTCGTATTTTTAGAGGTTTCCCTCTAGCACCATCCCAGTCGTCATAAGCACCATTGACTAGGGTGAGTCAGTGCATAAGAGCTCACTGACGTCATTATGTTGCGAATCTCTCTTATAATAACTGACATCCAACCTCGGGTCGGTCTCAAAGCTACCAAAGTGATAAAGTGAACAAGTTAACTTGTCTACCAATTTTATTTTGGCAGATTCACTTACCTGCCAAGTGAAGTAAATCAGGCTCGCTTGATTTCACTTTCTTGCTCTCACTTAAACTCGACTCAGTTCACTTTGATCATCAGAAATCGATTCACAACACTATAGAAGCGGTACATGAAATGAGTGACTCAGATGCTATTGCAACTGCTGTCAGAGAACCAGTTCCTATTTTGTCTCAGTAGTCTTAGAAGAGTTTCTGGGACAGTATGACAGATGAAGTTGGAGACTGCTTTGACGACCATGTTGAGCATTTATTTCGCTCACATAAGAGAGTACGTTGTGTGCTTCAAGATTGTTTCAAATTGCAAGTCCGCCGGAACTTCCTGAAAATGAGCTTATGAGTATCTTGGCGTCGTTATCGGTATTTATTCATGGCAGTATTGTCCACGGGTGTTACTTTCTTCCGCTTAACTTACGCTTTCATTTGTAATTTTCACTTCTCGTACCAAAATGAAAGTGAAGTGAATTTTGTAGCAACAAAGTGAAATTGTAAGTCTTGATAGTAATATACCAGTTTTCTAGAGCTGAAGCAAACTGAAAGTTATAATAACCTCCACTTTACTTGAAAAATACCTCCTCTTTGTGCTGTATCAGAGTGAATAATATTGTTTCCAGAGTTCATATGCCCTTAAAAATGATTTCAGGCGGTACTCACATGTTAATCCTGTGAATCTAGGTATGCTTCCTCCTGGATCCGGTCATTCTGTCGATCCTGTAGCCCAAAAGTAATTGATACCACCTAAAAATGGCACAATGATATAATTGTGCTCAAAAACACTAAACTATGACTCTATGACATTTTCTTAGTATAAAAGAAAATTTATAACTACTTCACCTTCAATTTAAAAAAGAATCTATGAAAACGATGCAGAAATGAGCCCAGGTGGTGAGCTTTGCATCACGAAGTGGTGGTGGTATATCATATGACGACTGTATATCATGCTCTCCCAAACTGTCATATACTCATTTGACAGCTGTCCGGATAATTTGCCAACTGTTTTTTTACAGAAGTTCCGATGTGCCAAGGTAGGGTACTCTTTTCATGCGAACATACATGCCTACATTTCCTTAAAGCAAACCGTGAGCACGAGTATTGAGTCAAGTTTCTCATGCCAACTAATCTCTTGGAAATTTCTTGTTCGTCCATCTGTCATGTTGTCAGCTTCAACGATGGGCAATTGGGTGGCATTCTAACTCATGATCCATGGAGAAGATACCTATCAACCGACTCGGACAGAAAGGCGCCTTTTCTGGACGTCATTTCTCTCTCAAGATGACATTCCTTACGTTCTTGTGCCTGATATTACACACATTCATGACGAGGGTGCAGAAATGCTATCGGCTTTATAATTTGTTGGCTCTCAATGTAATATGAATTATTCGACACCTTCCCCCTGAAAATTCAAAGATGTGTATCGGTTCAATTGCATTAGTCCTTGGAAGTATTATTTCTTGTTTTATTCTTGCGGCTGCCTTTCCTCTCGATGTCTCCGAGCGCGTAAGCTGCACATTTTAATGCTGGTGAATTGGGTTGATAGCCTTATTGTCATCTTTTTAGAGGTATGCATATACTATGCCAGCAAGCATGTGCGCTTCGAGCCTTCAGTGTTGTCAGGCCGTGGAAGATGTGAGCTTTGAATTTCTCTTCATGGTTCTTCCAAGGATTGTTAATAATAAATTAAACGATTAAAGTCGGGTAGTCCTGATGCTCAAAAGCTTTTACAACTATTGGGCACGCCGCTATCTCCTGGGTATTTGATTGGAATTACTTGTACCCCTATCTGGGGTGGTGGTATTGGTCTTGGTTCACAATGCTCTGCGCAACCAGTATGTTGCACATGGACAGGTGGATACGTAAGTCTTGCAAATTGAAGAAAAATTTCAGATAATTGCTTAATTGAATCTGTACAGGGTGGGATCATTGCAGTCGACTGTATACCTATAGACTTGAGTGCATGAACGTCTGACTTTCTCATATTATGTGCATAATCCACAATCCCTTTGAATTGGATATGTTTTCCGTTTCATCTGGTCATCCGTGGCATGTTTTTGAATCTAAGACTCATTATCAGGAAGCCCAAGGTGAAGCTAGATTGGATTAATTTAAGAATGAATTTTGCATTTAATTGTACTCTCATCACGTACGTATAAGTATGTACTGCGGTGTTAACCACAGCCCAAACATCCAAGCAACTCTCCCTTTTCGAGCGTGGTGTTACCAGATCACAATTCACTTGGGAATTTTAAAGCTGAAATTTTTATAGTGGAGCTGAAAAAGAGCCCGATGGTCTGCTCAGCAAGAAACTTCAGACGAAAGTTGGGAAGAAGTCGCCAATCGGCGATGTCGGCGGTAATGATAATCCTCCTGTCATGTGACTTCGCGTTTGAATTGATGCCAATGCCGGCTAAAGATCAAGCCTTTTGCTTTTTGCTCCAGAGTCCAAGAGTGAAGTCAATTTTTGCCATGTGCAACATCTTCACGAAATTCAATCTCATGAAAGATGACATCTCCAAGCTCATGCAGCTCGCCTCCCGGCACAGCACTAACGGCCTTCTCTTCAAATCCCAGTCCAACTGGCGCCCCGGGCCGCAATGCAGGAATACCCATGTCTCGATAAGCTACACGGATCCAATAGCTTTGAGTTCTCCGAAGGGGTTTGAGGGCTCTCTCAGTACGCAGAAGCGCTTACAGAGCTGGGTGGCGCAGAGGAGATCTGGGAACAAGTATTGAAATCAGAGAAGGTGAGTAGTTTGGCTATTTGGGGCAGGGAGTAACTGGGGGCGGGGACAAAGTACTAATAAGATTGGCGAGGGAATTGGCCAAACTCAGGGAGGCACAGGGTCATTTATTGGAAGCGAAAGATCTGAGGATGAGAGGAGAGAAGAACAATGATAAGAGGTTTAAGAATGCAACGGTACGTATCAGATCCTATTTCTGTGATTTCGTTCGGCTCATATCCTTTCCACTCATTTCTGCACTACAGTGCTTCAAATTACCGCAAAGCAGGAACTTTTTAACGCCTGCAGCGGCTGTGGATGCGCTTTCTATTATTCGACGAGGTGTCAGATACGCCTATGTTTCATTGTTATCCTCCGTGCTATGGTGCGTCTATTGAATTTGTCCCTAACTCATTTATCAATTCTGTTGGCCAAGACATAAGGGTCCTTCTAAGTAACATGGTACTCAAGCAAAGGCATCCTTCCCGTGATATTCCTCTCTGCTCATCAGAAATATCTTATACCCATGAATAGGTGATATTTCCAACCTCATTTTATCTTTGAAACCTTCTCTCACGCAACTTAATCTCTGCCCCACCCATATAGTGAGTCCAGCAGCCTCAGAACTGATGGCCAAATAACAAAGGACAAACAACATTCATACTAGGCATTATACTTACCAATGTCATATACTGATTACTTAACTCAAATAGAACATTCACCTCAATGTTTATGGGGTTTGTGATGAAGTCCACTTTTGAAAATTTTACATTTACTGATCAATATATAACATGTGTGGAAGATACCTGGCATCTGCTTGACTGAGAAAATGAGAATGACCTTTCCTCTTGTTGGCTGACATCAACAATTTGAATGTGTGTGTGGAAGACAACTACCAGCTACATATACCAATTCTCAGTCTGCTTTGCTGACATGCTGATGGCAGAGCAGTCTGAGGCACCAGACTAGGGACCAGGGCAGTTGCTGCCCTCCTGGTTGTAGCTTCAACTGCATCTGTAATATCTGGTCCTCTGGGGTGTGGGTTTGAATCCCACTCTCATCATTAAGTCATTTAATAACAGATTTATTTTTTGCATTGCTTTATCTTGGCCCCTTCTTGAAGCTTGAGAATGGTATGCAGAGTCATTTGAAGTTGTGTATTGCAATGATGCTGATTGTATTTAGATTTTAAAGCCTTTGTTCAATGTTTTGGAACATGGAATGCTAAGTTTTCCAGTTTACCAGTGAAGAGTTGCATGGAAGCCCCAATATGTTACAATACTTCTAGTAGGTAACCTTCCAGACATGAACCAGGTCTCCTTGGGTAAGGAGGAAGAAGGAAGGATAATAAGGTCAGTCATATCTCTTCATTACCTCTTCACCACCATAATGGCTGAATTGAGCCTAGTAACTTTCAGGTATTTACAACTTTTTGTGCAAAAAATTGACTGGCCATGCAGAATTTATGTGTACAGGGTGGTGAGGTGAATATCAGGCACTGATGCACCATGCACGTCACGCTACACAGCTGAAATGCTTCAAGACTCTGATGGTTGCTTCAACTTTCATAAACTAAATATCATATGGAAAATGACTTCAAAATTGGACAAATAAGGTGTAAAAGTAAGGCTCAAGTTTTTATTACTTCTCAAACATTGCCATGACACTGGAGAGGATGTGTTTGTATTTCTTTTGCTCAGAAGAAGCAAGCAAACAGCAAACCTTCAGAAAGTTCTTATAATGAAGTCACTTCTCTCTGATTTTCATCTAGATTTTATGACTGCTTATCTATATCACCTTAAATGACTTACTGAGACTTCAAATCACACCATCTTCAACTCTACTGAACTTAAGTGCATCTTGCTCTTCAAAATGTCAACATTCTCCAAGAGATGTTGTAGCATTTTATGCCTTGTGAAGGGAAACTGTACAATAAGTTTGAGTGCAATTTACAAATTAATCACCATACTCTTCTGAATTCTGCCTTCTGCTGACAACAGTTTTCAGAATCAGCTTTGTATAAACTTTGGTGGAGATAGGAGGTTATTGGTCACCTCCTGATGCTATTTCTGTTGTTCAAGCTAAATGAACTATGGAAGTACTATGTAATGTCATATTGCATATCCATCCAATCCACTGTATAATGTCCCTTTTTCACCACAGATATTAGAAAATCCAGTTAAAGAAACAGAATGGGCCTTTGCTTGTGCATATGCTCAGAGTGTCTGGATCCTTGTCTATGATGATGAACATGTTTGACCATGCAAGTTTTTGAGTTGATGAATGGCCAGCCCTGGCTATCCACATTGCAATTCTTGGTCACATCACCAGGGATTAACCAATGACCTTTTTGTCTCCCTGATTGCAAATGCTGTAGATTTCCCCCCCTCTGGAGGATACTTACAGTGTATATCCTGATTTATGGATGTTCATAGACTTCTGGTAACCTATGCATCTGAACTTTGATCAATCTGTGGTCAGGAAATTTCATCTGATCAATATCTATCCTCTATCTCTCAGCTTTGAAACCTCTAATATCTTTGTCTTTTTTGCCCCAATCTGACAAAGTTAGACAAGCCCTTCATCAGTAGGACTGCTAGCACAGAAATCTTTCCCACCTTGAGCTACTGGGTCTGAACTGGCTCTTCAGTGCCACTGGGCTACAACATATTGTTCCAGGAACATTACCTTGTTTCACTTTGGTGTGTTCAGGATAAAAACACAGTTTAAATGGGTATCTGAAATGGGAATTGGTATATTAAATATAAATCCTTCCACAACTGGAAATAAGACATTAAATGTGAAACAATCCGGAATTGTAATCACTGTTTTTAATGACAACTCCCAATGTGAGCAGATTAATGTTAAAAGTAAAAGGTGATTTCACAGTTATCTGCCCAGAAAATCTATTTTTCTTGCTTGGGATGACTTCTCTATCAGGAATATGCTGTTGTCTCCTATGGGAACCACCATTATAAATAGAAAATGCATTATTTTTTGATGCATTGACAAGTTTTATTTCAATTGCCCACTCATCAGATAATGAGGGGATGTCAGGGAGAAATGGCTCTATCCAATAACTGCCCACTGAGCACCTGATGAGTGGGCAATTGATATAAAACTTGTCAATGTATCAAACAATAATTCATTTTATATTTATAATGGTGGCTCCCATGGCAGACAACAACATGTTCCTGATAAAGAAGTCATCCCAAGCAAGAACAACAGATTTTCTGGGTAGATTGCTGTGAAATCATCTCCCACTTTTAACACCAATCTGCTCACATTGGGAGTTGTTGTTAAAAATACTGATTACAATTCCAGATTGTCTCACATTAAATTTTTTATTTCTAGTTGTAGAAGGATTTATATTTAATTTACCAATTCCCATTTCAGATACCCACTTAAACTGTATTTTTATCCTGAACACCCAAAATGTTACAGACCATAGGGTGGACTGGCAAACAGTTGCTGTAAAATAGGAAAGCAGCTGCTTATATGGTAAGCACATCCAAGAAATGTGTGGGGAGTCATAGTGATATGATACTATTCAGTTAATCAATTAAATTGTTCAGCCACAACACTGGCAGGCCACATGGGAAGGGATATATTACTGCAGAGGTCCATATAAAGGAACAGGCAGACCCTAGTGGGACTCCTACTGGCCATGTCAACAAAATTTTGGTGACCAGTGCCAAAAATCAGCAGTGGTCACAATCCTTTGGTGACAGCTAGGAAGCCTGACTGACCTGGGCAGAAGTATGTTCTAATTACAGTAAGTGAGGAAATCGAAAATTTACCTTTGTACTCTACCACACTCTTTGTAGTTCTGCACTCTCATTTATGGTACATCCTATATTTCCTAATCTACTTTCTTTTAATTTATGATCATCACTTCCAAGCCATTTGAACAGGTTCCTAATTTAGACTCATTATCATCACTGCTGAACATTGTGACCAATGACTTAAGTGACACAGCACTTGCTTGACATTGTGCATCAACGTGTTTGTTCCTACATACATGACAGACAAATCTACTGACCAGTCATGCCTGGACCTGTACAGAACAGTGATCTGACCAGTGATTTGGCTAATGTGATAGCTGTCACACATCCTTTTTGTCCATTTCATCTTCATGCTCTTTGTTCATCATTCTTTTTTCCAAAATCACACAAAAGGTTTTCTAGGTTTCAACAACAGGCTCATTACAACTTGTGTTCTACACAGATCTCTTTTAATTCAAATTTCATTGCCAGTGTTGGGATTCTGGGAGAAGCATCCAGTACATACTATACCACAGGCTTAGTTATCTGCTGAGTAATCTGCTTAGTGAGATACTTATGGTAGAATTTACTAGAAACCCTGGTAGTAGAATATGATATATAAGCAGTAGCTGCTGTAGTGTACACCTTGTAGATTTGTAACCTAGAGCCTAACAGCTACATACTGACTACCAAAATTACAACAGCCAGGAACTTAAACAGTCAGCCCTGAGTCCAAATGCAAGTTGGAGGAACAAAAGTACTGCTACTGGTTGCTACTGCTAATCTGCATAAGGGCAAGAACACTTTGTAATACATGCAAACACCCAATCTCTCACTCAATATTTCAATCCTCTACTCTATGGCTAACAATTCAGGACATAGTTATCCACATCTCTAAGGGATAAGGATGGAGGAGGATCCCTAATTCTTGCTGCCATGTTGAATGTGGTTGTGTTAGTCAATAATGGCCTTGGAGCTGCAACCAAATGCATTTCAAGTGAATACCACCTTGGGTCTGGTAGGTAGCATTGGGGTATGAGGGAATTAGGTGAAAGCAAGACAATGATCTGAATAGATGGCAGTCAGATGCATCTTAGATAGAATAAGCACTTCTGTGACAGCATGACACTAAGGTACTGGCCAGCACACTGGCCACTGACTGTTCTGCATGGGCTGCTGTGTGACTCTCAGTAAAAATCAAAGTTGCCCTTTAGTCAGGCAAATACAGGATCTGACTGTGTTCTTACTAAATAGCAATTATATTACAAAAGCCTGACTTCACAAGTCATAGGAAAGTCAGCTGAAGACTAAACTTGACTAAACTTTACTGGACCCTGAAATTAAGTCCCTGAACTGGCTGTGCAATTACTGACTTCAGTTGACTTTCCTACGACTTGCGAAGTTAGGCTTTCGTAATATAATTGCCGTTTAGTAAGGATGTAGTCGGATCCTGTATTTTCCTGACTTTGACCTACTTTGACATGACTAACGGGTGACTTTTGTTTTTACTGAGCGAGACTGGTCAGCAGGTTTGTCCGCCGTGATATGATCAGCCCTCGGGGGCAAGTTACCGGTGACAGATAACAGAGGAGATAAGAGAATGGATAAGTGAGGAAATAAGGGAGGGATATCTCTTATCTATATCTATTATCTGGGAGGGAGGACGGCTTGGACTGCAAGTCAAGACCTGTTAACTGGGAGAAACACCGGGCAGGGGAAAATAAGGCTATCTTTCTAATTAGTAAGGGAAGAACATACCTTGTTCCGTTACTATCATATCAGTTTGATGGTAACGGTCAGGTGAAAGATTCATAATTACAAGACCACTGAACGATTAATACAAAGTATACACATACATTTCCCTACAGTAGTTTAATCCACATCATCCAAATTTGTTTCTCATCCGGTGGCTCCGCTCAACATATATGCATCTCTATGAGTCATCAAGAAGAGATCCTCGCGATTAAGTATTGGCATCTCCTGATACCCGAGACCATCTCTGACATTCTTCAATCTTTGGCGTGCCAAATCATCCTGCTCTGCCCTTATGAGGCGGTCTTTCTGTGAGCTGCCAGCTTTCTTCAAGTCCTCCAAAAATGCACTTCTGCGGATTCTCAGAGCGGATATTGTGCTTGCGATTACCTTCACATCTTCGGTGTCCACGGTCTTCGTTCTGCAGATAGCTTGAAACTGTGCATACATGAAATCAGGATTCCACAAGAGTAACCAATCAGTATTGCCAAGCAACTCTTTCAAAGAGTAAATCTTTGCGCAGACAGCCTTGTGGGGCAGCGGAGCAGATTTCCATGCATCTTTTTGACACTAGACATGATTTATTCCCAACTGAGTATATTTCCAGGAATGAAAGGAATAACACTTACCTTTTCTCCACAGAATCTTATAAGATTGCACTTACTACAAAGCCTTGAATGAAGGACGTCGGATACTGAAGGACATTTGATATTCCAGCACCCCCTCTTTCGAGCGTCAACCATCTTTTTAAAAGCCTCCTCAAGTGGATCAAGTTGTTCGAGGACCTCAGAAAATTGGCTACGCTCGAGTTTGATTACGGCGACTCCTGTCTTTCTATCCAGCTCCGCATTGGCGTAAGAGCTGAGATAATTCAGGTGCATGCGGATTTTGCTCCACTCTGGAGGTAGCGTGGACAAGATTGTCATAAGAGGTGTGAGTATGGGTTTGAGCCAGTCACCGCGCACGGTGATCATCATATTATATTGAGAGCTGTCCAAGCATGAGAGACAGTTGAAAAATTGAAAGATTGTCATGACTGGGTAAGTGAAAAAATGTGTGCGAGCGAGCGCTGAAGAATCGCCCTCGTCATAAAATTTGATGGCGGCTTCAAGATGTTGGCAAGGTCGAGCAAGAGCGAAGGAGAAGTTCGGGTATTGGAAGATCTCCTTAGCAAACGGCACATGAAACGATGCCAAACAACCAGCCAGCTGGAATATGATGTATCCGTTGGAAGGTAATGCGGCCCAATGATCTAGCCCAGCTACAGAGTCTTTGGGTCCATATGGAAGTAGATCCTCGGGGCTTTGCGGCCAACGTTGTTCACCATTTTTCATATTTCCGGTGCGAAACTTGTGCTGTGTCAGTTCGGAAAGGTTGAGAACAATAAGATTGCTAATGGTGGCCACCGCATCGTAAATCAAGACGGTGGTGTTGATCATGACTCGTCCATCAATTCTGTACCTGCTAGGCTTATGAAGGCGCCTCATCACAGTCTGACCAAAATCGCAGCGGCATGTATTCAAATGATCCACCATTGCGATATGCTCGTCAGGGGAGTGATTAAATGTGAGGAATTTGATTCCAGCTCTGAGGAACTCGGGATACGATTTCGCAAACTTGATCTTCTCTGACACGGAATTGCGCGCTTCCAGGGCCTGATCGATGCGGTCCGCTGCAACACCCATTCTTGTAGCGCATACGTTGGCTGTCGTTGGGTTTCGCATCGTCGATGTTAAGAGTTCGATGGCTGCATTAAGGGATAGAGGATGTGCGTTTGTAGCCATAGCCGTGTCTGTGATCTGTCAAATACTGATGAATTTCGGGCCTATGAATGCAGGCGGAAGAAATTACTTGCTAATATTGAATAGTAAAGCACTACAGCTTACTTAATGACAACTCCTGATTCAACATAGGGATACTCACCAAGATGAGAGTTGTTGAGACTTAGGTATTGTTGATGGTTTGGGCGTCTAGTTGGATGAAGAGGGAGAGACAAGATAGGCACTGTGGAAGTAACGGCGGGCTTTAAGTGAACCTGACTCGAGGAATGAACAAGCTATTGTACTAAATCGGTCAATTCGTCGGTCACGAGTCGCAGGCCTCCCGGACAATTCTGTGCAGAGGCTGAGCATCTGCATTACCAGGATTCTCAGCGTCTTTAAGCCTCCATTCTTCGCCACTGACGCCGAAATCACGGAGCCATCAGTTTATGATCCACTCTTCCAGCTTCACAATCTGGAGTCTCTAGAGTTCGATTCTTACACGTGTATTTCTTTCTCAGACCTTGAGGTCCGGGGATTCGCGTCTGCATGGCCGCAGATCCAGGTTCTTCACGCATCCCAATGCCATGATCTGCTGCCGACACGTCATACGCTGAAGTTGCTTTTAGTAAAATGCCTCTTGTCTTCGAAAAGTACCCCTGACGTTCGACACTCGCGGGATGGTCCAGGGTGATGCGGCACTCGCATCTTCATCGTTTAGTGAGACCATCAATGTCGGCTCATCCGCTAGCTCCGACCCGGCGAAGGTGGCGCATTATCTGGATCGAGTATTCCCAATCCTTAAAACTTCGAATTGGAATGATTCATCCGCTAACCATTCCATCTTGGAGAAGGAGAATAGATTTCTTGTGACGAGTGAGTAGTAAACATAAAGGCAGTGCCAGCTGCCGCATTTGCATGATTGACTATGTGTAACTTAATTCCCACCCGACATCATAAACCTATGAAGCGACTGCCAGTGATACCCCTATGGTTTATGATAGAGCTGTACTGCAATTTTCCTGCTCGTTATAATAATGACTATTATCTTGGGAAAAGAATCTTCTGGCTGGAAGGCAAAGTATTTGTTTAATCTTATAATGTAATAGGCTCGAGTATGACCCCTCTGCTAAGAATTTTAATTGTTCATAATTAAGGTAATTTGTCACAGTTCTGGGCCAGTTTTCTGGGGCCATGTACAATAGAGTCGGGTACAATCTCAAGTGCAAAAAGCTGTGTGTTTGCGACAGCATGCCCCTCTTCGCCGCATCTGGATGGGCGCTACCTGTTAACTGCCTGTAGATGACGCAAATGATCTATGCCAAGCTACAGTCATCATTTGGATAGCTGCAAAAAGACCCAGATTGTAAATACCTATGCCAGGCCATATAAGCGCCTCTCCGAGACTTCTTCTTCAGCAGATATACTGTGGGCTGCAATATACATAAGAAATCTCACATGATAGAAGTCCAGCAGAACCACTTATGGAGGAAACAAACTACATATTATGGAATGGTCGACCGACTGTACGTTAAGAAGCAATAAGTTTCTAAGCTCTTGTGTAATATAATTCCGAGTCATTTTCGAACGACGTGAATTTGTTGAGATCTACTCGAACCCCTCACTAACAAAAAATATTAAATCCCTATTAAAAGAGCACGATGATCTGGCAGAATGCGAGGACGATCTTTGAAGTCCTGTAGATATTCAAGAATGAGTTTCCCAAAAAGTGACAGCGGAAGCTTTGAACGTTCTCCCTCCGAAGGCATCTCTTCAGCCGAAGTGAGCATCGTATCCAGGTCAAAACAGAGGAGCAGCACTCCAAAGGAGTAAGAATCACAGAGGATCCCATCCAGAGCAGGGTTTACACTCTCGCCAGGCTTGAATGTGAGTATCTCTGGAGCGCTGAACGGCGGCGTCGCGGGATATACGCGCTCGCCTGCCAACGTACTTCTCCCAAAATCGATAAGTTTAGGCGTGCCTTCAGATAAGATCAAGATGTTCCACGGACTGAGGTCGGTATAAGAGAGCTTAAATGAGTGTATGTGGAGGAGGGCGTCCATAATTCCTGTTGCCCACATAACTTTATCCGTTACAGATGGCATCGACTGGGTATCTAGGAACTTCGCCTCGAGTTCGAGGCCATCGACGTGCTCTAGAAGGAAGCCCACACCATCAACCGCTACTATGAAGCGCACGATGTTTGCGTGGGGGGAAACAACGCGGAAGAAGCGCAGCTCGCGTAGGAACGAGGAAGCGACGTTATGTCCATTCGAAAGCAATTTGCCGTCGAATATGGCTTCGTGTGGGGCAGGCTGCTTGAGTACTACACGAAAGAGATTAGAGGTGCTCCCTTCCTTCCAAGGCACGAGCGCATCGACTTTGTCTTCAGCAGATGGGTCAGCATCTGAGGACTTGATACGATTGGTTTCAAATATGATGGTGCGGAAGAGCGACGAGGCGGTCTTAGGCCAGGTGAATGGCATAGGTACCAGTGGGATTGGGTATGCTTTTGTTGTCATTGTGAAAAACGTTCACCTTCGGATGCTTAATCACTGGTCAGGAGGCCAAGGGCTCTCACCACAAAGTTGTCAGTATAAGTACTGGAGTAGATAGCGATAAGCCTGCCTACGCATGGCATGCTTGCATATCGGCATAGCTAACCACATGTTTAACTTCGGCCAAGAGAATATCGTTGTGCACGAGGTTGAATCAGGCGGAGAGAAGAGACGGTTTACATTGTCTTGTAAATCAAAGTGCAGACATGAAGTCATTTGGTCGTATCTTGACATGGTCTAAATGGTTCCGTGCCGGGATGCCGCTTTACAGGCTCTTATGATCTCATGCAAAAGTGAAAATAAAAACCAGATACGACACTAATAATCTCAGAGATGCTTTCTAACTTATGTTTGAGGGTATATATGGAAGGTTTAAAGCATGTGCGATTTGACTTTGAAGACGAATCTGTCGCACCTTGAACCCATAGAAATTACACAACATGGAATGGATTTCAATAATTATCTTGTGAGTAAAGACGGTATAGGTAGGCGTATAGCTTTAACTAAGTAATGATTGGTGGTGTAAGATGTGTGCTAGCTTGGAATTCGAAGATGTTCTCAGAGCAGAATGCGGGGATTAAACAGGAATGTATACGCATGCATAAGAGAAACTACGAGCAGGTCGACAAAGAATACGAAAGTGAGCGCAAAAGTGCAGTTGTTCGAATTTAGTTTGGGATGCATGAGCAAGAATGCAGTGACCTGCTTGTTCCTAGATAGGGTAGGCAAGGAAGAACGAAGAAACCACTCCAAGTCGTCACCTGGACGAAAAGAAGTGAAAAGAGCGTAAATAGCCGACCGTAGTCAGCACGCCCGCCAGAATATAAAATACCAACCTCCCAGTCTAACACTCGATGATAGCAGGCGGCGGCTTCCGGTAGCTCATCGACCTCGGGGTCGTGGGCGTCCTTGGAGGGCTCATCGACGTTGTGGGGCTCATCGGTGGGCTCATAGACAACGGCGTCATCAGCGGGCTGACGATGGGCGTCGCAGAACCCGACCCTGACCCGGATCCAGATCCGCTCTTCACGCTCGACACCGTGCTCCACACCTTCACCCGCGCATCTACCGCACCCCACGAGGGTTCGTCAGGACTCTCCATGATCGCCCACAGCCGCTGATTCGCTTGCGGGCTACTGCTTCGTGTAGCGGCAGCTGCGCGCGCAGAGGCGGGGATGTGCACGGGTACGATGGTCCCGGATGTTCGTTGGCCTTGGGCAGGTGCACTGTTAGGGATCGACGTCTGCTGGGAAGAAGGGAACGCGGAGAAGATCGACGTAGGGAAGTGAGATGCACCAGCCGGGAATGGAGCTGTCCATCCGCCCAGGGCGAGCACCGTGTTCTCCTTCTCCTTGGGTGGTGGCGCCGGGGGTTGCACCCGTGCTTGCAGGTGACGATGGAGGGGGCTGGAGAGGTACCATGGTTCGTGCTTGTCCCCGTCTTGCTGCTGCTCACCGAGCTCGTCGTTATCGCGGATCGTATCAGGCCGTGGGCGCAGCTGTTCTGGACGACCCCTTCGTCTTGGGGTGGACGTGGAGGCAAGCTCAAGGGAATCACGTGAGGACGAGAGGGGCGTGCGTTTTGGGACTGGCGTAGGGCGTGCGATGGCTGTAGGAATGGAGATAGGTGGCGGAATGGCTTTATCATTGGTTTTCTCAATCAGAACCGGGGCACTGATATTGGGGTTGCCTTGCTGCTGGGGCAGCCCACCAGGAAACACCATCTCTAGCGGGACACCGTCGCCTAGCTTCCGCCGGAGACGCTCCATCTTCTGCACGCGCACCGCCATCTCGGAGGGAGACGGCGGCGGGGATGGCGTGAGTGGGGGAGAGATTCCGGCGGGAGGAGCATGTAGCGGGATGGGGGCGAGGAGATGCGGGTGGATGGGGGTAGGGGCTGGAATAGGGTGGACAGGGGCCTGGAGAGAATAGGTGCGGGTAGGGGCAGAGATGACGAGTGGAGGGGTGAGAATGGTGGGTGGGGGCGTTAATGGCCTTCCAGAGGGCGAGATGATGGGGGCTGCGAACGGATTGATGGGTGCTGGCCTGGGCTGTGAGATCGCAGCGGGGGCCTCTGCTGCACGACGGTCTGATGCGTGGCGAACGAAAGCATCTGATGGGGACGGGCGTACGTGTCCCTCTGACGTCTTGGGGCGTACGTTTCGCTTAGGACGTACATGGGCATCGTCTGACGTCTTGGGACGTATGGCCTCTTCCGACGGAACATGGCGTACGTACCGCGCCTCCTCTCGGCGTACATATTGCGCCTCTTCTGCGCGCACGATCTCAACGTGGCCGGGCCTCATACGTTCCCCACGCCCCTCTGGATGTTCCACGGATCCTAAAGAATACTTAGTGGGACGTTCGCCGTAGAATGACTCTGCGGACGCAGCGCGGGAATGCATCGACTCGATGGAGTCAGCGCGGGCGACTGAGTCACCGCCGTGGGAGGACGCACGGGAATGTGTCCGCGAGGGGGCGGGAGAAGGATGTGCAGACGAGGTAGAAGGGTTCTCATTCGGATGGGCTGAGGAAGGGGATACATGCAGCGAGGAAGAGGAGGAGGGGTACACTGAGGAAGAAATGCTCAAGGAAGAGCGAGAAGCGCGTAAGATAGGGGAGGAAGTCGAACCATAGCCTATGCCCGCGGGATACGCGTTGTCGCTCCCACGCGCTGTGCTCGCTACGGGGAACGCCATCGGGGACGCCGGAATAGTCTCTAGAGTTTGGGCTGGAGCCACTGTGAGTCGGAGAAAAGGCGGGCGGTTTTTCGGTATTTCTTTTCCCTTCGCGGAGGTGGGGGATGAGCCGGACGCGGAGCTGGGGCCGCGGCGTGTGAGGGAGCGATGGCGCGTGGGAACGGTGACCGTTGTAGGCGCTGGGAGCTGCGAAGAGGAGGGGACGGAGGAGGGGTCCGGGGAGAGAGGGGTGAGCATCTCAAAGGAGAGCTCCTCCGAGCTACTGGAGGACGAGAAGGAGTCGGTGGAGATGCGTGGGAGGAGGGATGTGGTGTATGGGAGGGAGATGTGTACTGGGCCTGCGTGAGGAGGATGTGTAGTGTCATCAGTTAAGGGTGAAGAGGAATGGATAGGATGTAGTGACACACCGAGGACACCAGTGATACCATCGTCCATGAGATGGGGCGTCGTGCCCAAAATCTGACCGAGCTTCTTCGTCTTCCTGAGAAGCTGGCTACGCTGCTCGGAGGTGAGGGAGTTCATAGTCGGTGGCGGGGCTGGGAAGACGACTTTGCCGGGGGCGGAAGATGAGGCGACGGGCGAAGGTGAATGCAACCTAAGCGACATGGGTGCGTCTAGCAGAACACTGCAGGCTGTGTGGGGCAGAGGCGGGTACGAGAAGGCGCTGACCCGGGGGAGAAGGCACAGCAGAGTAGAGCCAGAAATCTATTCCAATTTGAACTGTGTACGCAGTGCGGCAATAAGACGACGCTGTGCTGGTATCACGTACGCGCCACGTAAAGAGACTCCAGCGCTGCCAAGTATGACAGGAGGAGGTTGGGGCTCAGACGACTAGAACCGGGAGGAGCGGCGTATAGTGGTCCTTGCTATCGCCCACCAGGTGCGACATCCTGGCGTATTATACTCTGCGGCACGCAGCTTTCCTAGGAACAAAGAAGACTCGTCAAGATTCGCCGGATCTTCCGCTGCATGAGCTTATTGTGTTTCCATGCAAAAGGTAGGCAGTGATGCTCCTTTGGGCTCCGAGCCTAATTGTGTCTTCGCCCATGATGGGAAGAATGTAGTCTGGAGAGGCCCACGGTAGGGAGAAAACACAATAACCTCGGCATTAGCACACGGTCACTGGACTTCCCAGTTGGCATTCCCATATATGGCCGGTCCCGCAGTGCTCACGCCCTCCTCTCTACCTTCGCAGGCCCTCCTATCACGCAATCCTTATCAACAAACTCCTAAATTGCTTCCTAGAACCGAGTACTCTCGTAAGTACCATCAGAGAACGCGCTCCATTAATACAGAGCTACAGGAGTAATGCAGCGAGCAGAGAAGAGAACCCGCTAGGATCATTAGAAGAGGCGTCATGGGGCCCCGTCGTCAACGCTAGTACGAGTATGTTCAAAGTCTCCTGCCTGCGATGCTCTGTACTCGAGAACATCGCACACTAGGGCCACTGCAAAGAGCCAAGAAAAGGTAAATGGCTTGCGGCCCCACCCCCCAATCAGCGATGAGCGTCATCCCTCTTGGACACCCGTCGTGCCTGATCCCGGAAGGCCTTGTACCCGCCGTCGCTACCGACACTCGACGTAAATTTATATCCCAGTACGCACGTCATATGTTATGTTTGCGCGTTCCAATGCTGAAAGCTGACTGCGATCTCAGTCCCATACGCAGGCGTTGCGGAGGAGCGCCTCCATCATCAATTGGCTAATTCGGTCAACTCTATTGGAGGTTAGTAGTTACGAGAACCGATGGTCACCCGGCCTTACAAGGTCGTCGTGCGATTCATGCCACCTAGTAAGAGAGCCAGCGCCTCGCCAAGAATAAACCATACTACATACCATCTTCACAATCAACATCTATGTGAAATTTCTTCTTCAACAACTACTGAATTCATTTCTCAATGATTCATTCCACTAGCAAGATCATCATCAAGTTCCGAAAAAACAGGATTTTTAACCCCGGTTCTCAGGTCCTCAGAAGTAACTAATACACGCAGTCGAAGCCGTAACTCGGAATCGCATCAAGTCGTATATACCTTCTTATGTACCGATACGTCTTACATGCGTTCCTGACTTCGGGGGCGCTTGGTCCTTCATTGAACATTGCCGGTCCATACATACCCTCTGGATGGCTGTGGCATTCGACACAAGGACATCATTAGGCTCACCACTGGCATCAGGATCTCACAGAAAACCTCATGCCTTTGGACAGGACGGACGCCTCCATCAATCGATCAATCGTTTGGGGCCACTGCTACGATAACCGATAATACGTGAAGCCTCAGGACGCTTCCGCCACTGACTGCTACTTACTAGCTTGCCAACCCGTTTATTGTTCGTCCAGTGCACAGCTTCGTGAAGGACCGGCGTTCGACTCAGATACAAACTTATTTTATGTGAGGTAAGGAAGGAAGTACCGCCGGATTTCATGTTCTCATTAATAAATCATAGCCACTGATTTCTCTAGTTTGTAGGCCCCTCAAATCACGGATCCGCAATGACAAAAGTATGTACATGTACAGAAGCTTGAGCCAGTTGTCGAGGTAGTTATTTTTATTTTTATTTTACTTCCAGTTGCAAGAAAGCAATTTCTCCGCTACCGTTGGTTCTACAGTTACCCAGTTGTTTGTATTTCTTGGGTACACTGGTTCACGAATTTCGGCGTAAATTTTAACCGGAATCTCAATCGGTTGATATTCTGCCTTTAGCTGCGAGCTAAATCGACGACGAGAAGCTAGCGCTTCTTCCTCTGCCGCTGTTTCAAAATCTTGAATAGTAAATGATTCGCAGCCTTAAATATTTTCCGTTAGAAGATGCTTAAGAAGCTAAAATCTCGAAAGCTTTGGCCGAAGAAGTATGTGCCTTGATTTTTTTTATTCGCTGTACGATGCCCTTATATCATTGTATATCAATTATTCGTGCAACCCCCTACATTGGTATTTGACTGTTAGTCACCAGAATCACAACCGAGAAGGAAACCAATGCTGCTCCGTCTGGCGCCTTCTTCCTGGACCTTCATGCTCACTCGGATCAGGCCAGGGTTGGGAGATGTGACGTGGATTTGAAGACAGTGAATAATTAATGCTGCGACTCACGGGAGAGGACAGTAATTCATCTTCATTGTGTCGTAAATGTGTTCCTAATCTGCCTTCAAGTCGCACCTTGACAGCCGCCTCCCGCTCCCCGAGTCGGGTAAGAAAAGTATCTGCAGGTTATTCACTGCGTTTGTGCGCCCCAAGCCTTGCATTGGCTTGTCGAACCTCTGTAGCCAGAAGCGTACTTATTTTTGAACATAAGGCGCCTCCGTCAGCATTGACAGATTGATCTTTGTGTCAAAACTGCATTTTAGATTCGACAATTACGAGAAGACAATGAGAAGCCGGAGGCCTGCTTCTGCCGGAGCAATTTGCTCACAATCACAGGTAAGCGTCGTGAAGAAGAACATGTACAGACTAGTTTCGACCGATATCATTGAAGTGCGTAGCGCTCATATAAGACTGCGTCAAAAATCATTCTCGCCTTGAGACTCCGACCACGTTCCGAGAAAAAAGTTCTTACCTCCTCCTGTCACCGACACCGGAACTCAAGTTTTCAACAGCAATTAAATACACTTAACCCCCAAGTTACCGGTTTCTAAGGAGGTCCGTAATCTCATACATATACATGTTCACTAATTGCCGCCATCTCCAAGCAAGCTAGAAGCAGACTGGGCCTGAATACGGTACCGCCCAATCCCCACACCCTGAACTTATTTTGTACAAATTCCCATAGATGTGACAGAGACGGAAGGTGGCGAGGATGGGGACAGGTGATCGCCTTGTAATCAGCGACAAGCGGTGGGTCGGCGAGGATGCATGCCGTACGGGAGTTGGAAAGAAGGTGCCTAGGCTTCTTCTGCTGGCTGCCGCTACCGACCACAGCCAGACTTAAAAACATCATAGGGTGCGGTTCTTTTTGCATGCAACTTCGAATCCATCGCCAGCCGATTTACATGTAAGATGAACTCCTCATCGTGCAGTGTCCTTTGTGATAACTCAATAACTGATCAGACCCAGACGTTATTATTATTATTATGTACAGAAGCAAATGACAGATGTCTTTCCTCTCCTTTGAAGGAAGACAAACAAATATCCGAAATGGCTACATATCCCAAGTTCAATCTTTCCGCTTGGTCCGTTCAATGACCCATCCCTCCCTGCCGCACCCAACTCTCCCGCTAGGTACATATCTAATAATATAGGATCATCGCAGCCCTCAAGATAAGCGTATCTTTTACAGTGTATGACGCATCTTAGGAACAACAGTATTATTAGCTAATAAATCCACCTTCCAGGCATAGACGAGCCAGACATTCGTACGTTGTACGGAAATACGTCAGTCGAAATCGAAGCGCAATCTGCCCAACAACTATTTGGATGTCTTTTCAATGTTCAGGTTCGATGGCCGAATGGAATTTTGAGTGCTAACATCAATGCTACACTAATACTTACCGGAAAGGTTATGTACCATATCGCTCCATTACCTAAACGCCCAACACTTTATCCATCCTCGCTCAACATCCCCGAATACCAAGGCCTCGCTATGATATGGAAAGGTGGTGCAGATATGGCGCGAAATAGGGACATGATCGGATATTAACGACATTTACCGCTACGGATTATATTCAGCCCTCTGAATCGCAGATACTGTATGGAAATGGATCATCCTGAGGTCAGATGTATTGCATTTGCGGCTTCACTCGAGCAGTGATACGCGAAAACCGTACGTATATGTATCCCTATCTATCATTCGTCTTTGTCGACTTAAACCTAGACCCCTCCGAACCCCCGCCTCCCCTACTCCAATCAGGCCACGTTAATTAGAGGGGCATGCAGGAAAACCTCTACACACGCTTGGAATGGCATGAAATATGTATTGAGTTTCAACGATAATCCTCCGAATGACACATTTTCTTCATGATGCATAATATTATTCAAATACACCTCGAAACCTCAGGCTCTTAATATAAAGAGGCAAGGGCAGGCAAAACTGAGACAGCAGAAGTTACCATTGGGAGGACAACGACCGCCCTGATCCCCAGTCTAGTACCTTAGACCGCTCAGCTATCTCACCATATTTTCACCTTAGCAGAGAAAACTCAGAGCTAAAACATTTTTCCTGCTCTTCATTTTCACAAGTAGGCGAAGTGCGAGGTGCTGCTAAGCATTTAGCGAAAATTCCGGTTAGACACATCACCATCCTTCTATGAGAGCACTGAGCAAGCTTGTCATCGTCTAGATCCCGAGTGCTTCATATCAATTCCTTTAGTGCATTACGAATAACTCTGTGTCAGACAATCGTATGAATGTGCAGGATGCAGATACAACCATCTGCCGGTAATTCCAAGCAAAGCATGGCATTTAAACAATGGGCCCAAATCCCTACAAAAAACTGGCCCCCAAACTGGATTTCATTTGACAATTACGCCTATGTTTTAACATGTAAATCTCGGAGCCTGTGGACTAGAGATGTGAATATGTTGCCAATGAAACACAATTGTAGCGAAATGAACTAACTTAGCACAAGTGCATTCGCTCATCATGGTTCACCTTCCTTAAATATGGAAGTCATCTGTTCACCTCTTCCCAAGTGGATTAGTAAATGGGTATCCCATCTTAATATATAACTTGAAGACTGAAATGCACGATCCGGATAATAGGCCATCTCCACCGGATCAGAGATGGCAGAAAAGAGAAAACCAAGGCTCTTAAAGGACGAAAGATGCGCGAGCGCGACATCATCCTGAACAATTTTATGGGAAATCGAGCAACTTGAGATTTCGCAGCTGGAATATGCAATGATCCTGCAAAGCTTGATGCGCCACGAAAAACTCTGACCAGCTGTCGTGAATAGCATATACCGGGGTTGTCAATACTGTCATTCCCATACTTGCCAGAGAAAGAAATAGCGGCGTCACGTCATCTTTTCGAAGTAGTTTGAGAATTGAAGTAATATACGATGTTCAATTGATATTTCAGGGTTCCAAGCTAGAAAATAATGGAGGTATGAGCCGTAGTTCACCAATGCGAAATGATTGGCTCAAGCCGAAAATCGCCAAATGCGAAAGGTTTTGCATGGGAGAGATCCAATTGATGAAACGGTCATCTATTCTCGTCGGTTCAGGACAACAGAGTCCCAGATACTCCAGATTTCGAAGTTGGTCAATGGAATACAGTCAATCATGCCTGAAGATGAAGACATCGAGATTCAAGCGCAGATGTGACCAGAGTGGGGTAAGTTCCATAAGAGTCCGCTGACGGAAATATGTACACCTTTCTCAAAGACGGAGATACGCATGAGGTAATCCAGGCCCGACTGGTGAGCTAATAGATATTGCAATGCTGGGAAAACAGGTTGCTGTCCTTCAGTTGCGCATCCGGACGTAAACGAAGACATCTATGTGTTCATCGTCGTCATAGATGAAAATCCAACGCGACTAGCATAAGCTTCGAGGCGACTCCACTATGACTTTTTGGATGGAAGATTGTAAGGTCTGTTATTAAAAAAGGATTATGAGTGATGGTTAGGATTGATATTTATGTCATAATACTTATATAGTACTGTTGATCGTAAAGTTTGAGCGCAGGTAACAAAAATAGAAGGCGTAAACATCTTCTAATCTCCACCGAAGCTTATCCAAAGCGGTTCTGAAAACTGTCGACAGCATAAAGGTCTGCCGACTAGATCGTGAATTCATTTCGAAGAGATTTTAGCCATTTCGATTTACGTGAATTGCACGAAGATCTTGTGTAGAATGGCAACATTTTGTAGAGCAGAATGCATGTCAGTTTTGGTAAACGGATAGGTAAAATTAATGAAACGGTAATTTCCTAGATGTCACTTGCAATAAACTCGTGTATTCAATTCGTGGTCCCCTGGAAACTAAATAATCATCAAGTTAAAGAATGGAGCACAGTATATAAAAAAGCTTAATGCATGTTTCAGGGATCACTGACGACTGACGACTGTCGACATGTTGAGCAGGAGTTCCCAGTTGAAAGGGATAGAAGGCGATAACCAAGCGTGCATATAATTTGTAAGCTTGATTTCAGTCGTTCTAGTAGAGAGGGAAAAAAATTGTGGTAACCCTTTTTTTCGCTTTAAGCATCCAAGGAGACTGGAGTCGAATCTATCGAATTTGCAACATTGATACCTATTTGTTAGTATCTTCTGATTTAGACTTGGACAAATACGTACCTAAGTTAGAGATAGATTTAAGTTCCGAAAACATGCAAACAGATCATTTCTTCTTAAGTCCCGTCGAGACAAGTTTGCTGCGAGCACTAATTGTCAATCACGCGCAGCTAGAAGACGTACAGTATTATTTTGACCTGAAAATATAGCAAAGGTGTATGTGTGCGATGAGACGCGGTAGAAGATGGTTCCTCTGTAGGTGCTCATTAATACAGAGCTGTGTAGTAGGACGGCAAGACAAGGTTTGTATGGTCCATTGTTCCTTACATCCTCTCCTCTTTTCACCGGATTCCGCTCATTCGATTCAAATTATATCTACCTATTCCTCCTCTTTTCCCGGTATGTCACCTTTCACGCCCCTCCACCTATCGTATGCCGCTCATATCCTTCTTCCTCGGTTTTCACCCTTCATATTCTACTTGTGTCGAACTGAGAGCTATCCTACCAGGACCTACTCCACCGGGACCATTGTCGACTTATTCCTCCCCTGTCGTTCGTCACCTTCGTCTATCGCTCAACAGTGCCTTTGAAAAGCACATTATTACGTGCACATGAGAATGGGCCGCTTTTGAGGCGGGCACAACTATGCGTGACAAGCCACGCTCATATTTGAGTCTGCTCAAGGCGCGCCTTTTTCACAGGAGAAAAACATCACATTGGTGCTCGCCATTTACGTGGACATCACGAGCGGTGATGCTGCCTTGTTGCTCTCTTCCCCCCTGCGGACTTCTTCCTCGCTCCTGCTTCGAAAGGAGGCTGTTGAGGAATCTTCCACTTCTCCCTCCCCGCCTCCTGTCGTTTCTGTATGTCCGCCTGTCGAAACCACTCGTTAGTCCATCTCACACCTGCGTTCTATTCACCACCCTACCCTCACAGTGAGCTCCCGTTTATGCAAGTAGATGGAAGTATATCATATTTCTCAAGTGTGTCACATGCATTCATAATTCAAACATTGAAATTTTTGTCGTTAAAATGAAGGCGCAAAAACTTAATTACACTTCTTTATGAACCACGGAGTTGAATGTTTTATTTCCATTCCGATATATTAGAATGTAAGGGAGGTCTTTTTTTTGTCTAAACATTTTAAACATTGCTTAAAGATTTGTAATTTAGTGCGCTACTTGTAATTGTACTCTCGGCGAGCTCGGCAATAGACGCGTTTTTAAAAAAATTGGTGTTTGGGACGTTGATAGTTTAATCAAATATACCATCATTTACTGCTCAGATAACGTTTCATCTCAAGCATGGACTGAAGCTATGTAAAAAACATATGTGCCTCGTAACATTTCCTATTCCGTTCTTTAACTAATAACAATGTGGTATCCTAAAGCTTGTGTTTCTACGCCATCTTTCTAAGACTAATTAGGATCATAAACATCCGCCCCCTCAGGTTTGTGCATGCCGGCGTGGTGGTATCGCTGACCTTTAGCCCAGCTCGCGAATTTGTCCCAATTGACACAACGATGCTGTGTTTTGAAGTCGTTGTATGGAAGATCGATAGTGCTGAGCCAATGATAGCTGTAGATGTTCATATCTGGTGAGCACATCAGCTTCTGGCGGAGCATTTCGATGCAATGATCTAGCACCCAGGGCAATCATTCATAAATTTTGACTATGAATAAAAAAATTTCAGCCTCGACCCACCTTTGTGAGTAGTTCGTTCTTCCATTGGCTCGACGACCATGTCCTCGTCGATGTTCTCGTAATACTTCATATAGGTGTACTTTCGAATGTAATTCTGGAGGCCGTTGAGCATAAACTGATGTTTGGATGTTCATTATAGGATTATGCACATACCAAGCAATGAAAGTCATGGAAGGCTTCAATGCCGACCATATGTTTATTCGTACCGGGATATTGGACGAGCCCTCGAGTCTTGTTTGCGTTTTCAAGAACTTGCCTGGAGACGCCGAACTCCCACACTAATCAGATCATAAACGCGAGACCAGTTAACTTGGTAGATTGGAACATGATGAAATGATACTCACAACCGCTAATTTCTGCCCATTTAAAATCGAGATTTGGATTCGGAGTGCCTTGATATTCTGAGTTGTCCTCAAAGTGTCCGTCGAACATTTGCGTCTGGAAAGAAATTGCCTCGTGTCTGAGAGAATCTAACCGATTGAGTAAGAAGGCTGAGGTTGCTGATCAACTTAAAAAATATATACCCCAAGTAGTATCGATGCAACTCAATTCGCTTTTGGTTGAATTAAGTAACATGCCAGAAAAGAATCCAACAATACCGCTAGCGAAGATGGCGATGAACCAGGCAGTGGGTCGTGCTAGCATGAGATATAATTTGCCTGCAGATACCATTCGCTTGTCAATAGCATCTGTCTTAGCTTCCTCATCTCCAAGTAAAGGAAAGTTGCTTTCTTTGAGGTCAATTTGGGGAAGAGGCTGATAATTTTTTGAGAATGAATCGAGAGCCATAAAGCGGAAAATCGTATGATGAACTTAGACGATAGATGAAGAAAGTTGGGGCAGATAGCGGTTTTGGAGCGAGTCTACTATGTGGACTTAAATCAGTACCGGAGCTCTCAAAAACCCATTTATTTTAGCACATGAACCAGAAGATAGAGCGAGATATCATAATTTATAGAAGAAAATCAGAACTCTTTTCTGATGCGCATCGGGGCAAGATTGACGCCTTAACCAGGCTCCCATTGCCGTTCTATCGAAGATTTTTGCCGTTCATCTTCGACACGAGGTTCGACGGTTGTTCGATGCCTTCCCCAAGCACTCACATGTACACAAGTAACCGCATCTGTAGTCCACAGTTCCGTCACAGCATTCAGCTACACCTCCCCGTCTCCTATCTAGATCATCCGGATAATTTAAATTTCCAGATAGACTGCATAGCTATTATGGGCATAGATATTATAGTATCTAGCACATTTCTCCGAGAAAATAGGGCCATGAGACCTAACTTATTTTCTTCTGAGAAATGTATGGAATAAGCAGGCAATATATGGGTACAAATACTTTATTGAACATAAACTGGGATGTGAAATGGCATGGTTTAGAAAGATGTACGAGTTTCAATAATTTGAATTTCCAGGTGTGTCGAAGCGTCCATATACAGCTTATTGTATCTCCAAAATCGATGTGCAGTTGACACCCGTTGAAGGAGATTTTGCTCACCATCTTGAGATTGAAATGTATTCCCGGGTGCCATGATCCTTTCGAATCAACTTTATAATCCTTTCGTCCTTATCTGAGACGAGTATTATTACAGTCCATGTGGTAATCCGTTTCTGGGACACCTGACTATACCGACGACACCGTCAGTAACGCGCTCGTTTTCACTTTCAACGGTACATCGTTCTATTTATATGACATATATTGGTAAGGAGCATTGACTTATCAATAATAGTTGATGTCACTCTGAAAGCTTCGGAAATTGGAATATTTGTAAGCTGTAAATTACCTTTGCAAAGTGACACGTGTTAATGAATGCCTTAGTGAGCATTTATACCTGTCGTTGAAATCGGACCTACGCAATGCGCAAAGCAGACAGATTTATCTAAATCTGGACGTACCTCTGACTGCCACAATCACATTCGCGTTGGGACATATGTTACGACGAGAGTTTGACTCTACTTCATAAAACAAGCTGTTAAATTAGCTTCAAGAGAGAAGGGTGCTTTATGAGGAAAAAATGCATGCACAGTTCAAATACAGGTAGTTAATAACTGAAAGATTTCTAAGTTCTGGAGCTGAAATTAAGTGTACTCCCCGAGAACCCTTCATCTGCCGCCAAGGTGTAGCCTTTTTTATCCAGGTGCTGCGGAGGATGCACCATGTATAATCGATTTCTAAGATCTTAACACATATCTTCGAAGTGCCCGATCAGAAGAATCTTCACTGAAGTCTTTTCTTGAGAGGAAGAATGTCTTCCATACGGAATTCGGATGAGTTATCCTGTTCCATCTGTCAGTTGGCATTGTAACTCCAAGGATATGCAAGTAGCTATGGTGCTGTCCATCGCTCACACCGAAGCGGTCATTCACAAGAGCCTTACCGCCCTGCTCATACCATCTACTCGGCGCGTTGGAATTATGTGCGCGGAGAAGATGTTATTACCATTCTTTGTCATTGCAATGTATGCGACAATGGCATTCTTTCACCGGAAGGGTATGGTAATGTGAATGAATGCATTTTTAATGCGTTGCGAGATTATGTGCTTTAATTGCGAGACAATCATGGATCTTCCCACTGGTTACTGGAGCGATCGAGGGGGGATTATACATCCACCAATTGTTTTTTCTAGACTTTATACATTATTACACACGCGAAGAGATCTTACTTGTATTCCGGACGGGTACATTACAGCTTGGTGTATTGGAACTTGCTATAATTTACGTACGAAGGGGATCTTCTACGAAGACGTTGGTATCAAAGCTTCTCACCCTATTCTCCTTCGCCCACTGCTTAACTTTCTCAAAATTTCTACATGTATGTTGAATCTCTGCAACCTCTTTTGCTTGGTGTGCCTCGTAATCCCAAACCCATGGATGAGGAGAGATATCAACCGAGCACATCAAAGATTGCCTTAAAGCATCCACGCAGTGAGAGATGTGTTCTATACCCATGAGCTCATCGGTAGGATCGTAGTATTCAGTGGACCAAATTCGTTTACGGATCATGTTCTGTGGCAAAAATCGAATAATTATTATTAATTTCTTCACAAATAATCTGAGCATTGAAACGCACAAGGCAATGGAGGAGGTGAAATACATTGAGGGATATCACATAATATCCAGGATCACCTGGTATCGGAACAGTTTTATTCACAAGCTTTGCAGCTGAATCCATTGGAATCCTGGTGACTCCAACTTCGGGGGGAAGGGAGGTCATTAGGATATTACTTCATATTTTGGATATAATGTCATCTAATACTTACAGTTATATAGATCCTCCCAAGCTTGGTCTCTTTCTGGTGTTGATGCTCCTTGGTAAATGGTTTCCGCACCAGCAAAGCCTCCAGTAAAGACTACATTCTGGGGCTCTATTAGATGCTGAGCAGGTGCTAAATAATAGTTTTACAGTCTGTTCATATGAACGGGAGACCTGGATCAAATTCACTTACAGTAAGATAACATTTCGTCGAATTTGCATAACTGGTTTATGCTGGCATTTTTGGAGCCAGAGACGAAGGCATAGACCAGTATTAAGGAGAGAAGACAACTGACGATCCATGGTACTCGATTAAAGATCTTCTGAAAACGGTGCCTCGTTAGGATAGGCTGCCCACGGTCTTGCCTTGCCGCACTATTCTCCGTATGCGCATCTGACAACAAAGAGAGTGCCTCTTCGTCGGTGTACTGCGAAGAGGAGCAGTTATCTGTGTTATGCTTCATGACCAAATCGCGCGCAGGAGGAATATCTAGTTAATCATTCGTACCAACTAGCCTTTAAAACGAGAGGAAGTAGCGGCATAGTCCAAATGTGGCCATTACCCATGTTGTGGAGCTCATAATCAGATCTATTACCCGTCATATGCAATCACAGAACGTCAAATAATGCGAATTTGTTGAGTAAAGGAACCCCATTCGCACTTTAAAACTTCAGCTCTGACATATGGCCTGAATTGACCGTTAAATACACCCGGAATAAAAATTCAGAGTAAATTATCTGGCGTCCATCGGTGTCAGGCAGTCTTCTTGAGATAGAAGCATGCGATGCTTTTGTTTTTGCCTCAAGGCGAAGGCCATAACACATGTGGGTTTGTTCATCTGTCTTAACCGACAACACCGACAGGACAGCGCTCCCCGTTTTTACTCTATCAAATCTCCATTAATTCTTATGCCCGATGATAAGGACATGGGAGTAATCGGGAATTGGTCTTCTGGCGATATCTCAGGAAGTAGATGTTTTTATTCGCCTTTTCCGTTCTGACGGGGAAGGGATATGTAGACATGAGCCAGAGTTCCCTGAGATCCCCGGGAAAATCAGAAAGAGCTATCAAATTTAAATATAGACAACCCCTTCGACTCCTCTTGCTGTAGTGACTAATAATGAACTTTTCTGTTCATCTCCGACAGTTAGTCGAAGTAAATCGATCGATATAGTATTCCAGTGGTTGCATGACATTAGCATGCTCATATCTGTTAGGAGAATTCTCATCTCTATTTGGATCTCGACCTTGGATTCCCGCATTCTTTGATTTGGAACTATTCCTATTTTTCTAAATTTTGTGAAAAGCCATACAGTATTTATTCATTTCTCTTTTTGTCTAGACGTACACGAGCTAAATCTATAAGAAGGGAGGTATCCAGTACTTAGACCAGCCAGACTCATCCACTCCGGAAAAGTCCTTCAACTCTCTGCTGTACTCGACATCTTAACGCAAGTTCAAGTCATGATGAAGTTCATTGCTCTTGTATCCCTCGCCGTCTTCATGGGCAGCGTGGTCACTGCTGCACCTCTAAATGTAACTATATTCCTAGTAAAAGAGAGACAGCGCTGAATGAAACAATGCCCATCGTCTGTTATTTATTCCAGGCTCGCGAGTCTGACGTCGACCAGGCGTCTACACGCAGTCAATGGACATATCTGAAGGAGGTAAAAACTTTTCGTATAACTCAAAGCTGCAAAAATGCTAACTGGCATTTACTCCAGGCCCGCGCTTCTGATGTCGATGAAGCATCTACGCGCAGCCAGTGGACCTACTTGAAGGAGGTAGGAGGTTCAATGCAAGGTTAGATAGCTTACGGATTATTCTTATTTAATTTTACTAGGCTCGCGCATCTGACGTCGATGAAGCGTCCACACGTAGTCAATGGACCTATTTGAAGGAGGTAAGCTATTCAAATTAATCGACAAAGGAACTTAAAAAAAATGTTTATAGGCTCGCGAGTCTGATCTCGATGTAGGCATTTGAACCTCAGGAATTTAAGGTTGGAATAAACGATAACATATATTTATTGCAGGCTCGGACCTCTGACGTCGACGAAGCCTCCACACGCAGCCAATGGACCTATTTGAAGGAGGTTCGTGCTTAAAGTTTTGAAATTGAAGAAAATACTGATCATTATTCGTCGTAGGCTCGCGCCTCTGATGTCGACGAGGCGTCTACCCGCAGTCAATGGACCTACTTGAAAGAAGCGCGTGATCTAGAGGTTAGTATTTGAGTCACAGGAATCAGAGGTCGGAATACATACTAAGTCTGTCGATTTTAGGCTCGCGCCTCTGATGTGGATGAGGCTTCCACCCGTAGTCAATGGACCTATTTAAAAGGAGCGACCGACAAGGAGGAAAGTAGTTGAATCTCAGTGGAGAACGTCCGGAGAAAATACTAATATCTATAACTTCAGGCTCGCGCCTCCGAAGTTGATGAGGCGTCTACGCGCAGCCAGTGGACCTATTTGAAGGAGGTTCGCGTTTCAAGAGGTTAGAAGCCAAGAACGAATGAAATACTGACTTTTCCCCGTTATAGGCACGCGCCTCTGACGTTGATGAAGCGTCAACCCGTAGTCAATGGACTTACTTAAAAGAAGCCCGCGATAACCTGGAGGTAGGCATATAAAGCTCTGGAATCCAAGCTGAAGTTTGGATAAGATACTCACTATCCTTTATTTGTAACAAAGGCCCGTGAGTCTGATGTCGACGAGGCGTCCACGCGCAGCCAGTGGACCTACCTGAAAGCCGCCTAGAATTTACTTGCTGAACGCGGGTGGTGCCAATGCCACCAAGCTTTCAAACCACGCCACCTAGGAATGATTCTTGTGTAAATTTCATTGTATCTCTTCCTGTCGTCTTTTAAGTCTTCCCATGTACACGGTTAAATGAAATAGCTATTGAATTTTGTGTAAACTTAAGAGTCTTATGGAGTGATTATCCCGTATGGCTTCTTTTATGTGCAACTCAACCTTCATCATTGGATTCTTCGTTCCTCCATCTCAGTTCACTGACGGCCCACATTCGAGCCGAGATTGCATATGAATGCAGGAGGACGGCGTGAATTGGTTCTGGAGGTCTTTAGGCCATCGGCATATCGCCTGTCGCCAGTATTCCCGCATGTGATCACACTGTATTCTTTATGTATCCCGCTCGCCACCCCGCCACGGCGGCGCTACTCTAATACATTACTCTTACGTTGGCCTCAAATAAATAATGGCGAGTGCCCAAGATGTAGTGGCTTTTGCCTCCCATCATCAGCAGAGGATCGCGAGCCGCAAGGTCTGGACGAGGTGGCGTCGACCAACGTGGGCAAGCAACAATCAACAGGCTGGTGGTAGGAGAGCCGCCAGAGGGGATTCCCGATTGCAGCAATACTCTATCCATTAGTAAAAGAGTAAAATGTACCTATATAAGACGAAAAAACGAATGGTAAGGTCCTTGTAAGGATTGAAAAATAGGGTAAATCAGCCACAGCGACACACCTTGTGCAGAACCGTTGGGGACTCTTTCTGTGGCTCACATGCCTCTTGAAGGGGAGAAGTAATTTGCAACACCTAACAGAGAGATATAAAATATATACCACGGAGTTCGGGAAGACAGAGAAGCTACGATTCGGAGGGTAAGCAATGAGGGAGAGGAACACTTTGTGTAACGTCGCAGTTGAATTCGGGACCCTGGTATTTGGCAAGGCTGCCAAAACCAAATATCTGATCGACGTCATTTCGCTCATGACACTGATAGTCACATGTTCGCTTGAGGTGAAGAGTTGCTACGTCTACGTTCTCGTCGATCCACTCTTTGTGGCCGCAGTCTGATATGGGCACAAGCACCTACACAATGCACACGTACACACCTGCTGATGCCCTTCCTATCATCAGTCATGCCCCGAAGTCTACACTCGAAGCTCTAGTAAAAGCAATGATCTTGATGTTAACATAACGTCCCAGCAAGGGACAAAATGTTATAAGGGTGTAAACGAGTGAAGATACAAACTGTAAACTACGTTGTATATAAATAAATAAGTGAAAATAAACTGAGTACGAATATACGAAGCTAATACACCTATTAGGATAGGCGGTGCACCGTCACTCCAGCAAACAGGGCAAGCTCATAATCATTCCAACGCTTGATTGAACAAAACAGCCTCCTAAATATCAAAAAATATTTAAGCCCATTGGCCTTCAGTGGGGAAGGAGAAAATTTTAAACATATTTAAATGACTACTTTTCAAGCCATAGGAGATGGATAAATTACTGCCGTGATAACCATATGTTTAACTCAGTTGAATCTCCGGCCACAGAGTCACCACCACTTGCTGAGCCAGACTTTTGCAAAGAGCAAGAGTAGGGCTGTCATCCATATCATAATAGGTACGGGCTGCAATCATTCAGACCCATAAGGTTGATTTTCCGCCCTCTACGGATTGGGTCAGGTGCACATGATTCTTCAACACCAGCTACATTTCAGTTTCAATGCATTCAACTGGTAGTTACATCATGAATGCTAGTGGAGCCCTTGTTTGTTCTTTCACAGAGTGTACTCGAGTTCTAGTCAATTGCGAAGTTCCAACTGATTCTAAGATAACAACAAGCTTGGTGAGTCCTATCTACATATGTCCATGACCCATCCTACCGGATGTTACATATGGCAAAAAGACGATTTCCGAATACGTGCAAACCGTGAACTATGATGAACTTGACGGAGTGCATGAAGTCAAAAAGAAAACATGAAATTTGCGTGAAAATTTTGGCTTGGCACTGTACAAATTCAAGATTTCGCGATAAAAATACAAAGTTCGAAAGAATTTCTAAAGTTGAACGGTTCCATAGAATGAACGAATAACAATACTTCAAGAAAGATTTCACAATTAGCTACCTCACCGAGTAAGTACTCCACCCGAATAATACGCGTCGAAAAGAGGGTCATTGAAGGGTCCACCTACTTTGAAAGCTTCCACCTCAGCATCGCTCATACAGTCCATGTCTAAACACTCGTCCTCGGCTTCACCTCTAAATATCTTCACCATCGTCCCACGAGCCATCGACATTTCCACCACGTCTTCTGCTGTTTGCCCAGCTAAAGAGTCAACGTGGATATCGACTTCACGCAGGCTACGCGCACCGTTGTTCTGTCGCGCAGTGGACAAACCTCCGATGATAAAGTGAAAGTCCTGCAACTGGAGGTGCTCGAAGCCGCGTATGCAGAGTGACTGTAACTGGGGACAGGGGCAAGTATCCTTCTCCGGAACGGGAGTCGATGACTCTTCGAGTGGGAGCAGCGCATGCACTGCATGCATGGACATTCCTATTAGTTCCAGTCGTTGCAAGTTTGGCTGGGCACTGAAGAAAGCCCCAAGTGGACGTGGACATGCTTTCACTCCTTTGAGGGTGACAGACTCAAGAAGTGGAAAGGGTGCGCGGGAAGTGGCGTCGTCTTCGTCGTCCCGGCTGTTATGTCTACATCTGCTTTGGTTGCTAGAACCAGCGACGACTTGATAATGAAGACCATCAGGCAGCTCATAGGCGACGAGATACTTCTGTGTGGCGTGGTGGAAGTCCCCGGTGCCTACGTACGTCAAGAGGCTGCCGGCATCGATATCCTCCGTGTCCATGGAAGAAGTAGCGTCCTCGAGGGTGAGAGCTGTCGCATTTGAAGCACCTAGCAGTTCTAGAACTGTGCGGCCCTCGAGGGCTGTTCGGTACCCGACAGTGATGTTGCGTAGATGGGGAAGAGGGGCAGATTCGAGATCATGACGTATAGCGTCCACGACGTCATCCACATCATCTGGTAAATGAGGTCCTGAGCCTGTGATCGAGAGACTCGTGAGGTTGGGGTTAGCTTTGAGGAGCTGATGAAACACAGGTAGTGAAGGGCGGACGTCCGCAGAATGTGATGCAAGCTCAAGGGAGGACAAGCCTGACTCGGAAGTCAAGAGAATGGAAGAAAGGGACTGCCAGTCTACATGCACGCCTCGGAGGGTTAGCCGTTTCAGACGGGGAAGGATGTTTATACTTTGGACGTGATTGCCAAAGTTAAGGAACGCGGGGTCTTTCATCTCTCGTGGCTCGAACTCTGGCGAGAAACTGACAAAGTCGTTACAACGCATTAACGTAAGGGATTCCAAACGTGGTGCGCCAAACGTGGTGATGCTGGGATTAATACGGTTGAGAGCGGTGAACATGGGCAGCCATGAGTCAGTGAGGATCGTAAAAGACCTCCACCGGGAGAGGTGAGGGAGAAGGATTGAGACGGCAGTATTCATGTGGGCAGCGGAGAATGGAGGGGTGTAAGTATTAAACTCGTAATCAGAAGGGATTCTGCTTGAAGTGGTTAACACGAGCTGATACAAACGTAAAAAAGACTTACTCGGGCTCCGCGAAATCCCAGTCCTCATCTCGTGCATCAATAAGTATATCCAAGGGATAGTTCCGTGATCGAGAAAGGTAGGAGGTGAGGTGCGTCGTGTTGAGAACACTGGAGTGCAGCGCGGAAGTGGTCGTGAACCCCTGTTCGTCATCCACAAGTAAATGTTCCACCAGTTCAACGGTAACACATAGGCTAGTCCATAATCCTGGGGTGTTCAAAGCCACCCGCCGCCAATGCTGGCTGACACTGGACAAGACGAGAGGCGTCCTGATATTTTCGGTGGTGAAAGGCGGACTACGGTCCGTATCCTCCAGGTCGAGGCCCTCAAGCGCGTCATAAGTCCCGAGCAAGAAAATATAAGATAACAGCTCTACTGGCAAGCTGCTTATTGGAGGAGGTAGCGTCGAAGTGGAAGGGCGGGGGGACATAGTGCAAGGTGATAGAGTCGGGAATGCAAACGGGTGAAGTGTGAAAGCCGAATGACTTAAGTATCTACTCTTCCCCTTTGTCAAATGCAATCAGCTGGAACAAAAGAGCTGAATTGATGACGAAGATCAGCAGATCATATCGGGACTTCAACTATGCGCATTTCTCTATTGTTCTGGCAAGGGGACCAGAAACCGGGTTTAGAAGCCACACGGCAGCACCTGATAAACAATTGAGTTCAGTCACTACTGCTAGACCTGAAAAGACTAGATACCCAGGGAAACCCGTGTGAACTGCGAGTCACTAGGAAGCAGAGGGCAGTGAGAAACTGTTTGCGCGAGAATCAGGAGGATAAAAGGAAAGCTGGTCGTATTTCATTTCGGTATGCTCAAACGACTGTCCGAAAGGGTGAGGAGGAAACAAAGGATGGTCAGAAATTGGAGATCATGATCGGGATCTTAGATCTTAGTCACGTGATTATTAACGCGTGGGACCCAAACGATTGATGGGAGCGCGCCTTAGGGGACTTTGGACGTCAATTCGCTCTCATCGTAGCGAGGAAACCGAGTCACTTCGCAAAATTGGGCTATCCCGGTATGCCCAGCATCACAACTTGTTTGCCAGTTGTCATCCGAGGATTGTCCATAAAGCACAGTGGCATATCATTTGATTTTTGTGTAGTACATATTCACGTAATGTTACATACAATAATAGGATGAGGTTAGATTTGAGTAAGCAATAGTAGTATCAAGGGGATAAAAATGCTCGACGAACATAATAGACCAGAGGAGGAAGAAGACGATGAGAGATAGGGAATGGTATAGGATCCACGAAGATAGGAGGCGGCTTCCCATCGAGAGGGCCTGCCAGTCGCTATGGGGAGGTCGCTAGCCCGTTCATCTTCATGAACGCAGGGCTCGCAAACCCATTCCCAAGCGCCCCCGCGCCGTTAATACTCCCACCGCCGCGATCCCCAGCGGCATGCGGGGACTGTTGCTGCGTCTGCTGCATGAACTCTGACGAAAACAAATGGCCGACATCCATGCCGCCATCATTGAACAGCGCCATCATCTCCCCGGGGGACATGTACATCTGCGCATCCTCGCGGATCATGTCCATCCCCATTCCGCCCGACGTGTCCATGAATGTCGACGACGGCGTGGGCGTCTGCGCCTGCACTTGCGCGTTACTCTGGGTTTGGTTGGGGTACTGCCCGGCGGACGAGGAGGACGGGACGACGGCCGACGTGAACGTAGGGGTATTTTTCGGCGGCTCCGCGAAGAAATCGGACGGGGAAAACGCCTCGGGGCTGCTGTGCTGCGATGGCGAGTCGCTGTGCGCGGACCGGGCGACCGACGACGCCTTCTTGCGCACGGGGCGTATCCAGGGCGGACGCGTCGCGTTCGCGGGACCAGACGGGGGCGCAGGGTCAAGGGGGATGTTCGTCACTAAAGGGGAAGGATAAATGGGAGTGTGGCTTCAATTATGGGTAACTAAGGAGAGAGGAGGGGGATTGCTTACGCCGACAGAACTCTTCCATGAGATCGCCTGACCTGAGCCCGCAGACATAGCGACCGCTGAAGCGACGCAGGAGCCCGATACAGGAGCGAAGCGCGTCCAGGCCGGGAGGTATTAGGTGTTGCAGCTGTTCAGTTTTGCACAACAGCAGAACAGCAACGAGTGTTCTCCCCGCCTGCGTCAACTGGTGTATCACATGCACGCCATCTACAACCGAATCGTGAGAGTCAACGCCCGACCACAACCAAAATAACTGCAAGATAACGCACAATACGTCATGAGCCCTTTCTTTGCGATATGCAAATGAGCCGCAATAATCTGCAGCGCCGAATTATGCGCCGCGAGCATCGCCTTCCTCTCCGCCTCCGTCTGCTCCTCCTCACCCCCTTGTCCACTCGTCCTTTCTGCCACTAACTCCGAAAACCGATGTCGGTAAATGAGCATGCGCACAAACTGCTCTGCGCAGTGCAGCCTCTCCGCCTGCGTGAACCGGATCGTGTCCTCGCTCGCAAGGGTATCAGGGGTATGTGCCCAGTACGTGGGGACAGTGCGGTTGATCTCGTCAAGCAGTGCTTCCTCCTCGCGCATCTCCTTGAACCGGCGGCCCCCAGAGAGGACGGATGTCGCGCGGAGGAGGAAGGACGCAGGGTCCTCCGCGGACCGGGAGGGCGGGACATCGAGCACGGACTCGAGCACCACCATGATGCGCAGTGCGACGATGAACGCGCTGAGGCGGCACTCTGTCCCGGGGGGTGGCACGCCCACCGCATCCTTCGTGATAAATTCATCATCCACCGGACTGGGCTCCGCCACATCACAATCCCTCAGCCTCAGCATCGACGGTCTGCCAAAATGCGCCCCGAGCTGCTTATCCCATATATACACGCACCAGAATGTCCTCTTCCTCACCTCATCCTCAATCGGATCAAACAAGTCATACGTGTCCGCCGAGCGGTGCAGCCCCGCGTCAACGCACATCGTCACCGCCTCCCCGAGGAGGGCCGCGGCCTTGGAGAGCTTCCCGAGCCCGACGGCGTACACTGCGGCGATTAGGTTCGCCTGGATGTTGTACAACGTAGGCCGGTCCGAGATGGGCAGCGTGCGCAGGCGGTAGAGGAGCTCGAACCACTGCGTGCCAGCGGAGATGCCATCGTTCGGGTCAGCGCGCACGCGCGGGTCGTCCATGTGCCGCGAGGCGAGGCAGCAGACGGAGACGATGAAGGCGGCGAAGCCGGGCTCGCCCCATTTTTGCGGGTTGCCATAGTCCTAAGGGGGAGGGGGGAAGGGTCAGCGGGGTTTGGGTGGGTGGGGTAGAGAGGGACTTACTGCGAGGAAGGTGGGGACGTGCAGGAAGGGGAGGATGTAGTATGATGTGGATAGATAGCATTGTACGAGACTAGTAGACAAAGTCAGCGAGAAAAAAGCGATGTGGAAAGAAAGAGACGCACCTGTCCATGAGCTCTGGCACGATATACGATGTAATGAGCCGCCAGAGCGTCTGCGGGTTCACGTCGGTACGTCGGGGTATCCGGTTCGGGAACCAATCGGCGTTAGCAGCGCGCGAAATCTTGTCTGCACTCGACGCCGCGTCCGGCTGTGCCCCGTTCTCCGTTCCACCAGTGCCATTCTGCCCTGCGGTGGGCGGCGTATGTCGCTCCACCAGCAGATCCAGCACGGGTAGCCCAGACGTCTCCCCCTGCCATCTTGTGTACCCCTCATCGTCGAAGTAGAGATACGATGCCGTGAGAGACATGCGAGACGTCTCGTCCGCGAGCTGGTCAGGATGCGTCTGGTTCGTTGTGAACGGTCCACTCGTCAAAGACCCAAAGGCAGCGTGCGGGCTCCCAGAATGTGCCATTTCGTCGTGCTTTGGCTCATGCGTGAAGTGCGTGGAGGGGTTCATGAGCGGAAAGACGTGCAGGCTGGGCGGGGGCACGCCGGAGGGGAGCCCTGCGGGGTACATGAACGGGGCGATGGGGGAGTTGGGGTCGGCGGCGGGGTGTGTGCCGGCGGGGCTGGGGGGGATGCCGCCGCCCGCCGCAAAGACGGCAGGGGGGATGGCCTGGATGAGCGTCTCGAGGTGGTGCATCCTGTCCTCGAGAGTCGTCGTGCGTCTATGAATAGCGGATTAGTTGGAGCGGTGGGCGGGGCAGGTGACTCACTTGGATTTGTGCGGGTGGCTGCGCTTGCCGGGCTCCTCGAAGGTGCAGGACGAGTTGGCGGTAAGGCAGGCCTGGCAGGGGTGGCCCTCATCACACTTAATTCGCCGCCGCCTGGGTCCCTGCATCAGAACGCGATAAGCACTCAGCACCAAAGAGGGCTCACCGACAGCGGTCACACGCTCTACTCAGCGCATCTTTTAGCATGCATAAAAACACACAGAAAGTAGGCCATGTTCCGGCAACGCACCTGCTCAGCTTGAAACGGCGTTCCTTAAGAATGGACGACGAGGACGAGGACGCCTGCTGGTCCTGTGTGTCCGCGGTCGTAACGGGAGGCATGATGATGATGGTATAGAGCAAAGTTGTGAGCTGCTATAAGTATAACCGCCTCAGAAGTCTGTCAAGGTCTGTCATCACACTCTCCAGAAATATCATAACCCCGCGAACCGAGTTCACCCGCGCCCTATATCCAGCCTGTTCACGCAGTTTACGGCCTTGACGTTGGGTTTACCTCCAGACGATCGATAATGAATTACACCGACCCAGCGTCTGCCAAGGGCAAACTCTTACCCCGGTCGAGTCACTGCAAAGGCCCACTCTTCCATTGGGCACACCCAAACCAGCATCGAGTAAACTATTGAACCCTGCCAGGCCACTCAAGAAGTCTGCAGACCCCTGCCGTGGCAGTGCCGCATAACAAACCGGATCTCATCCTGACGCTTTTGTCCCTCTCGTCGATCGCACCGGCTTCTCTCCGGTCCCGGGCCACTCTCATCCGCCACTCCCCGCGGTGCCTCGGGCCCTTCGAACTCGGATTGCTCACTCATCCATCCACATCTCGAGTTCGCAAATAAAATTTAGTGATTGCATGGGTGGGAGCTTGGTATCGTCGTGCTAAGAATAGATAAATAATGAAAGGCTGGTGTAGGTACTGTAAGTGAAATAAAATAAGGAAGATAGTCCTCGAATCCAGATGAGCATGGGTACGTGCACTTTAGTTATATCAACAGATGAAGCAAGAGGAAATATAAGTAAGAAGGGGAAGGAACGAAGTGTGACAGGGTCTGTATGTATAAAGTAACATTACATTTTTAGCATCTAAATCATCTCCAAGCCGAAAAGTCAACTCTGAAAAAAGAAAACGCGAAGGGGGTCAGAAAAATAAAGAAAAAGGACACTACAGAGCCATTCCTCCATCCCATGCAGATGACGCAGCGCTCACCGCGCTCGCTTGTCGATCATGCCGCTGGCTTTCCCCCCCAAGCCCAGTCACCGTCAGTTTATCATCATCACCTTCGTCCACCCATAGATGCTCCTGCCCCTGCCCCTGCCCATATGCATGCCCACGCTGATGCACGGACTCCTCCACGCCCCCGTACGCATACGCCTCCTCGTACGCCCCCGTTCCGCCCGCATCCTCACCAAAGTCCCCCCCTTCAGCACTGTAGAAGTCGTCCGCGGCCGTCATGAACGTCGCCCGCGACGCCTCACTCGCCGAGCGCTCGAAGACCGGCGACGGCGCCCCATGATCGCGCAGGGGCGGGCTGCGCACGCGCATCTCGTACGCTCCCTGGTCCACTGGCGCGCGTCTCGAGGGAGAGGACGAAGATCCCGCAGTAGGAACCTGCAGCGTTTCATGCGTAGGCGTATGATACGTCGGGGACATCGGTACGGGTTCTGATGGATGTACGCTGCCCCTTCCCACCGTGCGCGTCGTGGCGATACTCGTGCGTCTACTAGGCGGCGGGGGTGTACTCGTGACTTCGCCCGAGGGGTAGCGGTACTTCGGCGAGGGCATGGGCGAAGGCGCGGGGATCTCCGACGCGGAATAATACGACGGCTGGGGTGAGACGACGGAGAGGCGCCCGCCGGGGTGGTACTGCCCCGCCGCCAGGGGTGCCAGGTGGTTTGTCTGCGCGTAGGTCGCGTACGAGGGCTCTGCAGAGCGCGGAGGTAGGTCCGCCGCCTCGCTCATGGGCGGCGTGTCAAGGTACGTCGCGCGTGGGGTGCCACCTCTCCCCGGGCTGCTCGTCAACGCGGGCTCGTACGGCTGGTGCGCACTGAGCTCCGATAGCGAACGCGAATGTTGTTCATGGAACATCGGCGCCGCCTCCAGCGGGCCCTTCTTCGTCTTCTTACTCTCCCTCTTCCTGCGGTGCTGCAGGCCCAGCTGGTCCTTCAGATCGCCCTTGACCCACATCTCGCGAACGATGTCCTTGTCGAGGGGATAGTACACGGTGGAGATGTACTTGACGATAAAGCGTGGTGCGAGAGCGATGAGGGTGGCGACGGTGATGGTGGCCCAGAAGGTCATCGTCCCGAAGAGGATTATCACTTCGTCGATGAAGTCGGAGCTTTGGAAGAAGGAATAGACGACGATCCAGAGGAGCATGACGATTGTTGAGCCGAGAACAACGATGTATGTCATCGCTGTCCAGCTACACGTACATCAGTCCCAAGCAAAACCACCGAAAAACAGAGAGCTTACTAGTTCGTATTGATCCCGACATACGTATTAGCGGACACGATCGCCGCGACTGACACCGTCGTGCCAAAGTCAGACAACGAGTCGATGCCCTTCCCGTTCCATGATATCGATAACCCCAACGACCATACGAGGTATGGAATAAAAAACACCACGGCAGACTGGTACAGCCCGTCGGACATGTACATCCAGAACTTGGTGCGCGTGTACTCGAGTCCGCGTATACCGCGGACGTACAGTTGTGGGAAGGCCAGCGCGGCTTTCGCGTTGATATCCTGATCGAAGGCTAAGAAGGGGAGAAAGGGGTGAGCATGGGTAGGTGAGCGAGGGGTGGGAGAGGGGATAAGGCACGTACCACCAAGGATGATGACGGGGAGGGAGGTGAAGACGAGGTTGTATAGCAGGATGAAGGTGTATTGATAGAGGTATGTTGCATCGAAACTGGATACGGCGGATCAGCGCTAATGCGTGGGAGATAGGTGCCAGGGGGAACGGCTCACCTATTGAATGGCAGATACCAGAACATGGCGAACGTCCAGATGACATTCTACCACACGTCCGCCCAGTCAGCACGAGGTACGATGCGGAGAAGAAGTACGGCACCACATACCTTGTAGAAAAAGTTACTGTGCATATCTGCCACACGCTGGTAAGACCACCGTCCGTGCACCAGGAGTAGCTTGGTCAGGAAGCGGAACTGGCCAAAAGCATAGTCTGCCGACATGGCGGCCTGCGAGCCCTCGAGACCGAAGAGCCCACACCCGATGTTGGCTTCTTGGATCATGGCTACATCATTCGCGCCGTCGCCGATGGAGAGGGTCATGGCGTTGCGACCTTCTTTGACCTACTTAAGCGTTAGCCATAGAAGATCACAAG
>JASFDE010000121.1:0-44077 GCA_036937135.1 Nidula niveotomentosa | reverse complement strand
AGGAAATCATAATGGAGACTAAGAAAGATAGGAATGAAGATAATGGAGCGTACGAATGGAGTATAGTAAAAGGTTCCAATAATGTGCCGAGATATTGCCGAAGTCTCCCGGTGGTCGACGCGTAGACTCCTGGAGGTCATAGTGAGTTCCGGAAGTATGACTGAGCATTGCGAACAGGATATGACAGCTGTGAAGCACAGCAATGCTGTGAAAGGCTGTGCAAAGGCAGCTGTGCAACCTCATATCCTAACAATAGAGTGCAAATTTTCTAATTTCAGATCAAATATTAGCTTTATCTAGATTCCACCTGGAGTCTACCTGGAGTCCACCTGGAGTCCACCTGATCTCATGGAGGAGTGCAAAATACTGACAATCTGACAGTATAAGTCACCCATGGATCTTCCAGCAAGAGCAAGGATGAACTTATAAATTTATCTATCTCAAGAACCCAGTCTTTCACAGTTTAGAAGAGTATCAGAGAGGTGGTCTTCCTTCCTCTAATACTTCAAACAAATGAGTCCAAGGAATTTCCTAGGACCATTCCTATTGGAATCCACTTTGACTTGAATATAGTATTTTGCACTTATCAAGAAAATGGGAGTAAATTAGGAAAAGTAAGAATAAATCAGGAGAAATGAAAATAAATTAGGAAAAATAATAATAAATTAGTGAACATAATAATATATCAGGAAAAATAATAATAAATCAGGAAAATAATAATAAATCAATAATATTAATAATATCAACAAATCAGGAAAATAATAATAAATCAAAAATACCAATAAATCAGGAAAAAAAATTAAACATCACAAAAAAATATTGGAAAAAAAATATTCAGGAATAATGGGAGTAATTAATTAAGGTAGAAATAGTTAAGGAAAATAAGAATAAATGATGTAAAACAGAAATAAATAAATAAAAACAACGAGAATAAATAATTAAAATAAAATAATTTTATGTTCTGATTCTCATAATTTATATCTATTTTGTCTTATTTATTTTCATTTTCATAATTTAATTTAATTTTAATTTACTCATTTCCATATTTTCTGACTTATTCTTATTTTTCCATAGATTTCCAAATTTAAACTCACTTTTACAAATTTATTCTCATTTTTCATTATTTATTCTTATTTATTCTGGTTTGTTTTCATTTCTTCTTATTTTCCTGATTATTTCTGTTTCTTCTTATTTATTACTATTTCTCCTTATTTCTTATTATTTATTCTGATTTAATCTTTTTTTTTTCCCATTTTTCCTCATTTATTCTTTTCTCCCACCTGATTTACTCATTACTTAAATTTTTTATTGCTACATGTTACATAGGAATTCAATGGGAATCTAGTGGGAGTCCTGGAAATCCAGTGAGAATCAGTGGAAATCTAGTGGGAATCTAGTGGAAGTCCTAGGAGTCCAGTGAGAGGCTGATGAGATCTCTGGGGAAGTGCAAAGTACTGAGAGTAACATATCTTTGTCTTGTGCTTCACTACTCTTTTGATACTATTTATAATCACTCATCACAAGTGATTATTTATAGCATCTATTCTTAGTTTCTAATTTATCATTAATACTTATGTCATCATTTCATTTCTAAGTATTGTGTAATAGTACTCAAACAAATTTCCTTTATATTCTATTATGTCTTTATTTGTTTCTTCACAGAATAATTATTTTTCTCTAGATTCTCTTCATATCTTCAATTCAATCTATTGCATTTAAGTATTTGTAATTATTATATATTTATCTGAGTGCTTGGTATAGCACTTTTCAAGTGGAAATTGAATTTCCATTTATTTCTGCTTTTATCTCTGACTTCAGAAATGATCTAAGAGATGGCATCAGTAATGTGTTTCTTCCCATTGGTAGCTATTCCCCTTAATGATTTTTAAATGACTATGCTGAATTCTGTGCCAATTTAATTTTTATTGATTAGTTTCAGACCACTGTACATGCTAATATGGATTTCTTGTCCAACATCAACTTTTTCTGGGTTCTAGGCACTTTGGTAAAACCAATCTCAGATGCTCTGCATAGCTAGCAGCCTGGGGCTCAGCTCCAGCTCTCCAATATTACTCAATGACTACTTTTGGTATTGAAAGAAATAAATTCACATAAAACAGATGTGGCTGCATATATGCCATATTAGTGCAAGCCTTGGCCTTGGTGGTGGAAGCAGCTGCTTTGTTGCAGTCCTTTGCCATGTGTCCTTGGGCACTGCAGAATATACACAAATTGTTAGGGCAACACTATCAGAATGACAAGGCCACTAACACCAAGCTTGAGGATAAGAGAGAGGAGGAAAGGTATCAATGACTTATGGCTGGTTCTTACTTGATTGTGGGAATCCTAAAAGATTAAAGCTGAGGCTAGCTACTGTACATGGGAGGCTTATATACTACTTGGCTACTACTTCTAGATTATTCTGAAATGATGACTAACTACTATCTAATATATGAAGAGAAGGCGGTTTTTAATTACGTAAGGAATGTTAGTAAGCAATTTGCACAGTGGCAGCGCAGCTGCCTCACACAGGTCGCGGAGGCGAAGCCGACACACTAGGATGCAGGCAGGGGTTTGGGGGTGGCAGCCCCCAACAAGCTTGAGACCCTGCACCGTAGGAGCGGTTGAGCGAGCGCAGCAAGCCCGTGACGAAGGTGCAGGTGGAGAGCTTGTATGAATAAAGCTATGAGTCATCCATAGCTGAGTAAGCCATAGCTGAGTAAGCCTCTGACTCAGAACTGAGTCATCTATATTCCATGGATCATCTATACTTCAGGAATACTGTGAATCCTGACACAAATTGTTGTCAAATCAGTGCTGGTCAGCTTACCATCTTTTCTGAGTTTGTTGGAAAGGTCAGGCTTCTTCTAAGCTAGTTTTAATGAGGACAAATTCAAATTTTTACTCTTGTTATTGCTGTTTCTATTGCTAGTATTGTTGTTTAAGGTCTTGGCCAGATTGGATTGCTGATTCATTATTGCTGGAATTTTTCTTGCCCTTGTCAGAAGATTTTTCCAACTTGATAGAAGTGTTTTTCTACACTAGATTTCTTGTGTTGGTGCTTCCAGTGGCAGGCATCAATAGTCTGGACAACTTCTTTTATGATGGCAAGTTTTGAAGACTTCCTGTTCTGAGACATAATATCCTTGATATGGTCAGGAAGACCTTTGCAGTAGTGGTGATGGAGAGCAGAGATGTTCTAAGAGGTTTTAACTGCAAGGTGGTTGAACTTGATATTGTACTTGAAAATACACTGGTTATCACACATGTAGAGATTGTAAAGCTCTTCTTTAGCATTGCCAGCTGGATCAATACTTTTGAAATTAATTTTGAGTGATTGGACAGATTCCTGCTAGTTGTCAGTGAGGGTTTTATGCAGGATGTTGCACTCAAACCAGTTAATGCTGTCTCCTGAAGGTAGGACAATATAAAGTTGATCTTGGCATGGTTATCAGAATAATACTGACAATTGTTGCAGAAATAAACTGTGCATTGTAAGAGGAATATGGAGAGTTTCTTGGGGTTGGTGCTGTTAAAAGTATCAGGCTTCTTAGCCTTGGGCTTGTCAGAAGATGAAGTACTTTTCTGACTGATACTTTGAGAGCTGACTTAAAATATAAGCTAACTGTGGCTTATCATTGGAAGTTGAATCATTGGAAGAATTGTTGGAGAGAGGATTACCTCCATTGTTGGGCTTTTCAGGGTTGCCACCTGGGCCATCCTAATACTCATTGTCACTGTCATCATCATCACCAGGTTCAGCAGGGTGTCTCTGCCATTATTATTGAGTGTAGACCATAAGATCTGCCTAGGTTCAGCAAAAGGTGCATGAGAAGTAGTGCAACCTTTGCCCTGGTTGATGGAGTCAGAGGCCTGTAGAGGCAAAGCAAGAGTGGAACAAGTAGCTGTAGTGGAACAAGTTTTGGGTCAGGTCATGAGTGATTGATTTTGGTGGGATTGGGTGTGGGCAGTAAGGATTCAAGAATGGGTGATTGTAGAAGTGCAGACTATAATAGAGAACTTAGAAGTGGGAATTTGAATATACTATCAAGAACTAGATTCTACACAATAGCACTACATTAGAAATGTCAGTAGTGTCAGAAGCAGGTTCTGACAGTAACATTAGTCAGAGTAAACCATTTGCTTCAGCTTATGTTCTACACCCTTTCAGTTCTTGTGGGTTCTACTTAGTAGAAATAGTCCATATGGTGGAAGCTAAACTAAGTGTCAGAGCAGTCTTTGGAGATGGCTGATGGTTAGTTGACAACTAGAGACTAAGTCTAGTGTCAAGAGTGGACAGGACTAGTCAACCAAAGTTGAACTAGAAGTGGGAGCAGAAGAGAGTCAGATAAGAGTCAGAAGCCAGAAGTGAATCTTAGTCAATATTCAGATTGGAATCTATAGTACAAGATGAGACTGCTTAAATACTTGTAAGCTAATTGTAACAGTGAAAGCAGAAGTTGCAACATTATTGTAGTGAGTAATAATAAAGTCTATTGACATATAATACTTGTAAGCTAATTGTAACAGTGAAAGCAGAAATTGCAACACTATTGCAGTGAGTAGTAATAAAGCCTTTGACATATAATATTAGGAGTAGAAGTGGAAGCAGAAACATAACTAAGTGGAAGGGTATCTGGATACACTATTGTGAGTAGCAAGTATCATAGTGATGAAACAATAGCTCATAGTGACAGATAACAAGATGTGGTGGAAAAGTAGTGGAAAAATATCAGAAGCATGGTAAAATATCAGAAGCAGGTCAGAAGGGTTTATGGATATAATAGTTGACTAGTCTTCCTCACTTTCAACACTAGGCTTAGTCTCTGGTTGTTACTAATCCTTTGTTGTTTTGATAACCCTCTGATCCCACAATACTTCATTCTGACATTTAGATCACTTCAGTAAGTTGATCCCTTCAGAATTAGAAGGGTACAACACATTAGCTGAAGCTAATAGTTTTTATTGATTTAGCATTATATTAAAATATATTTAAGACTACTCAACATTTATAATAAATTCATAGGCTTTAATTTTAAATTATAAACTGTAGACATTTTTTTACAGTCAGAACCAGCTTCTGACACTACTGACATTTTTGACACAATAATCATTCTCCTGCCCAGAAATACATCTTCCAGATAGAACTTTGCTATACTCTATAAAAAGCATAGGATGAGAATGTGTTATGAACCATCTCTGGAGGTGGAAGACCAGAGGTCATGTGATTGCAATGACTTGAAAAGAATGAAGGAGGATTGTTGGAGTGTGGGAAAACAAACTCCAGAGCAAAGTTCAGAGAATTTGCCAAGACAGAGGTTCAGCAATGAAGCACTGCAGAGGGGTCAGGACTTGGCTTCAGCTTATAAGAAGCTGTGCCCTCCTCAATCCTAGGTCCTGTATTTCAGATGTAGGAGTTAACAAAGAAATCTGGAGTGAGGAATTAGACTTTAGAAGGTAATCCTTTGTCACAATAAAGAGTAAAGACAAAAGAAGAAGGATGAGACTGAGACTGAAGAGAAGAGTAGGAGATTGCAATGTAATATAATTAACAAACTGGAGAACTAATACAGAGAGTGCTTGAGTTTATATACAAAGGGGTGGAGACTATTTTGAGTAAGGAGTCGGAGAGCAGAGCAGAGTAATTACAGAGTAGATGTGGCTGAAATGTGTGGCTGAAACATCATGGAGGGAGGGGATATGAGTAATTGATAAAAAATGAGACGAAGACAAAAGGGTAAAAAAGTAAGTGGAGATGACATAATCAAAGATAAGAGAGATAGGAGTAAATACAAAGTGGAGCAGAGCATAACTGAAATAATTGAAGTGGACTTGTGCAATTCAAAGAAATGATGTCTGAAGTAAAACTGAAGTATAAAGAAGTGCATCAGAAATGAGTTTGGGTGTACAGAGTACAGACATATGGTTATGGAGCTGTCAGAGATGTAGCTTGGTATTAGAATGGGATATGACAGAATGTTTCAAGTATTAATGTAGTCTAAGGCACTAATAAAATGAAAGAATGAGAATAATATATCCATGAAGTGATAACAACAAGTCTGAAGACTGTAAGGAACAGTGAAAGAAAGCAGATAGAGTACATTACCACTTTCTGAAGCAGGCTGAAGCATACAAAAAAAGCCTCCCAAGATCAGCTACAGGCCACTGATATAGAGATGCACTGCCAGAAATAAATCATAATTAATTAACAAGTATGTGTGGACTGTGAAGAGCCAACTGAAGGTTGGTGACAAGCAGCCCATACCAAAACCAAGGCCTTACAAGTTATTTCTAAAATTTCAGTACTTGGTTGGCTTTCAGTGCTGCTGTCTGGTTAAGATGACAGATAGTAATGTAATGAGAACATGTCAAGTCACCAATTTATCCAGACTCCTGATTTATGAGATGTCAAATATAGAGTAGATATGCAGATAATGTTATGTGCAGCAATAGCTCTGCAGCACTAAACTGTTAAACCTTTTGGAAAGTCACCTAGTCTGTCAAAAATCTGTCAATACACTTTGAATACCTGTCATATTTGCCTTTGTTCGAAGTGAAAACCCTCACTCGAATGATATGAGAGCTAACTTTAGAAGCCAGGATGAAAGTTTTGGTTTACTTTTGGCAGCGGACCAAGTAAAAGTAATTATGTCAGTGCTGCAATGTGATTATGCTGTACTGATCCACAACTGAAGCTGAAGAGTTCATTTAGTTCAAAGTGTTGCTGGAGGGTGAACTGTACATGCAAGAGTAGTGATGAACCAAAGGTGCTCCAAAATGGTGCTATGTATGCGAAAAACAAGTGATTCTGCTAAGTAGATGTGGACGTGATTGAACCTGCCGACAAGACAAATCTAGTTCCGGATGCTCATACATTCTTTCCCATTCCGACGCTTCTTCCTTAAGAGAAGAAGCCCGTAACGACAGGTCATTTCTTGCCAAGAATAGAGTCGAATATGGGCTTATCCTTGAATGTTAATAGGCCGTAGAGAGATGCAATCTGATCACCCTATGGAGCGAGGTTCAGAAAATACGCTTGTGATCAATTCAGGCCATGCTTACCTTTAGCTCCAGTACATCAACAACTTCTCGGAGGTGCTGCGCCAGCATATTTCGTTTCGGGACATCCGATACAGCGTCCATGACCTTGTACTGGTCGGCCAACTCCACGTAAATACTAAAATCCCCGTTTTAGAGTACGTAGAAGGTGATATATTAGAAGTGCTTGCCTTTTATAATGCGTAAAATCATCCTCCAACTCCCGTATCACGTGAGCCAAAACCGTCTGCGGTGGTAGGCCTTTCTTTTGCTCAGCTTGACGCCATTGAGCCGCATCCTGTGGGGAGTCGTCAACCTCACGCTGCTTGCCCTTGTCCCTGTGATTCCTGTCCGGCACCGCATCGTCAGAGCCTTCTACGAACCCTTCATCTTCATTCTCATTCGCAGAAAGATCTCCATCCTTGGTTCTCGCTTGATGCCTCGGGCGGGATGTCAGCCAGGAAGGAGAGACAGCGCGGTCGGCCCTCGAATAGCCACGGCGACGATAACATACTGTGCAAGTCTTTACATTGTGTTCAGGAGCAGAGAAGAACAAGCGCTCCAGTCGCTCTCCGCGGATTTGAGGGAATGGGGTCTCGAACTCTGGCTGAGCGGCAGGATTGGGACGTCGAGCGGGTCTCGAAGCATGCGCAGGAGTAGGAGCGGTCGGTCGGGAGGAAGACGGTCGAGGAGGAGTGGGCGGCTGAGGCGATGGCGCTCGGCTGTCATGGCGTACGTCTTCTTCATCAGATACTTCTTCCACAGCGGGTCTGCTTGTGTACAAACGAGGCGGAGGTGAAGGCGAACGATAAGGAACGAGAGACTGCGACCCGACAGAACTAGATGCGGAGCGGCTTAATCGTCTCTCTGCGACTTCTGCCGAGATATGGGCAAGCTCATCTGAGTCAACGAAGCGGGCAGGCGTGGACTCGGCTAAGTTGGACGACCCGACCGTGGCATGATCTGTTCGCATCGTCTTGTCCCCGACAGTACCGTGTTCTCGGGAGGAGCCAAGAATCGAAAGAGGATCAAAAGGTTCTGCTTCGTCATCTTCCTCTCCCTCATCCTCAGTTTCCTCCCCCTCGCGTTCGTGGTCGCTATGATCCCGAAGATGCTCCTCGTCCTCGTGGTCCGAGTCCAGGCCACAAGGTTTGGTAGTATCAGCCTCTGAATGCTGCACCGACACCTCCCTTGAAGCGCGCCGCTCCTTCAGACCCTCTTCAACGACTCCGCGGAGCACCTCAACTTCACCAGCCAGCCTTTCTACTTCCTTCGTCAGTTGCAATATCTCGGCGCTTTTATCTCGCAGAGCGAGCGCATCGGACTCGCGCAGCTTACGCAGTTCGGCGAGCAGCTCGCTGTGTGAGGACAATTCGGAGGTGAGACGTGTGAGATGGGTTCGAAGAGATGAGATCAAGGCTTCCAGAGCTATAACGACGGAAACATATCAAGACTGAAATGCATGAGAAATGATAAAGATAACACACCTTTCTTCTCCTCCACGGCCTCCTTATACTTTTCATGCAAATCCTCTTCATACACATTAATATCCCTCGCCCGACCTTTTCCCTTATTCTGCCGACCACCATGCATGCTCAAGTCTCTCTGCTGCTGCACAACAATGTCCTCCCTCTCCAGAAGCCGCGTACGCTCTCGTACGACCTCTCGTTTGCACTGTTCGAGCTCCATTTCCAGCTCACGTACCCGGCGACGAGAGATACTGTTCTCGTCCTCGAGATGCTGCAGTTTGGCCTGGACGTTGCTGAGAGTCTGGAGAAGCCGCACTGTGACACATAGTCAGACTCGATATCTGGATGTATGGGTATTAAATTTACCTTCGCTATCCCGCGGCCGATCATCAGCGTGGTAGGGATAATAATCAGCACTGAACTTGGCTGGAGATTCGACAGCGCTAGTCAAGCCTGTCACATCGGGGAGATGGACCTTGCCCCGAGGCGTTCCCCTCACAGACGCCCTTCTCGGAGTTGGCTGTCTAACTGAAGCGACGGCACTCACATCCGGGTAGTTCACGAAATCGTTGAACAGATTTCGGTCGCCACTGGAAGCAGGTGCAGAAGCAGGGCGAGATCCCTCCGCCTCCTGATGCCAATGACCCTGCTCCGCCGCCTCGAGCTCCCTCGTAATGCCTCTTGCCATTCTAGTGAACTTGGAGCCGGCAGTTGACGGAGTAGGGGGATGCAGTCGCACCTCCGGCTGAGCAGTGAGAGTAGGGGCATCAGCAGCATACGCATTGGAAGGGTTGGTCCGTTTTGTTGGTCTGGGTGTGGGAGCGTCCATGCTCACGTCTGGCAGTCGATTTATGCGGGCGAGCGGAGATGAGGGATGTGTAGCGGAAGCTTCGGAGCGGTGGATTTGCGGACTGCGGGGACGCTTGGGAGAGAACGAGACTCGGCGCAAAGCATCGGTGAGTTTAGGACGGGTAGGGTTACGGCTCTGTACGCTTTCAGATTCTGACGAGGAGGAAGAAGAGGAGATGGGCGAGCGAAGGCGGACAGAGCGCGAATGGAGAGATGATGGTGGTGCATGGCCAGACTCCAAGATGCGGTCGAGCTCTGCGGTGCTGTCAACCACTAAGGGATCGAAGATGACAGTACTGACGCCCTAAGTATAACCATTAGTCATAATACGAATAATAGAAATTAGAGGGCTCGCCTGGTGCTTCGACCTCGACGGGTCTATGTCAAACATGCTGAGCTGGCCTACGCCTGCAATCATCTCATGCAGTGGTCTATCTGGATCATACTCTGCTCCACTGATACTGGGTTCACGTCTCGCACCGCGGCCACCACCCAGTCCAGCGTTCAGCGTGAGTGCGCTGGCATGGTGGCCAGCCGTGGACATGGTCTCTCCGCCGTATGGATTGATCCCTTCTTCATCATCTCCGGTGCGGTAGGACCAGGCGTGCATCTGACTATGTGTGTCCTCGTCGCCGAAGTGGTCTCGGGAACGGTGGTGGTCGAAAGAGGGGAAATCTGAGTAAGGAGCAGGGCCCGAGTTGTGCCTAGGGTACTCGACGCTGCTGTCGGGGTTGTGGTAGTAGCCTTCGTCGTCGCTGGCCGACGAGAGGCGGAAGGAGAGGTCTGTGTGCTGTAGGTTGTTCTCTAGTTGGATACGGTCATGCTCGAGGTCGTCGCCGTGGATGCTGATGTCGAGGACGGAGTCTCTAGGCCGCCTGATTGCCATCCTAGAAGAAGATATTCCTGCGATTTTCTCTGGTGTCGCTGTTAGAGAAGATACCTGCAGGATGTGGAGGAGGAGGAGGAGAAGATGAGGAGCGGTCACGGTGGACTAGGACCGTAACGAGCCGTGCGCCGAAATCAACAACTTAACCGAACCAAACGCGTGGGTCACGTGTACGTGTCTTGCTATATTAGGCATTTTCATCGAAATCAGGAATTCCCCCATTTGGCCCCAAAATTTCAGATCGAATTGCCAGAATCTGACCAAGTCGAGCACACTGCTAGAAGTCCACACCCAACTACTCTGCTCGTCGTCGGACACAGCGAGCACCCATGGAAGACCGTCCACACAAGGCACATCGCTCGTCGCAGTTGGGTGGAAAGGCGGAGAAAAAGGACAAGGGCAAGGGTAAGGAAAAGCAGCATGGTTTTAACGAGAAGGTCCGTCGCTGCCCTCAGCTTCTCCATTATTTCACTTAGCATTCTTCTCCAGGCATTTGCGCCTAGGTCTGGCCGTAGAGCAGACCGTCAAGGCCGTCGCACTGCTGAGAGAGACCAGACCCGCCTGCACGTCCCTCTCGTCAACCGTACGCCCGACGATGACCCTCCGCCAGTCATTGTCGCCATAGTCGGTCCACCTGGCGTAGGCAAGACCACTCTGCTCAAGAGTCTCGTCCGACGCTACACCAAGCAGACGCTCAATGAAGCCAAAGGGCCCATAACCGTCGTCAGCGGCAAAAAGCGTCGCCTGACGTTCATCGAATGCAATAACGACCTCAATAGCATGATCGACGTCGGTAAAGTCGCCGACCTCGTTCTGCTCATGATTGACGGATCATTCGGGTTTGAGATGGTATGAATCCTATATTGCCTACTATCAATACCCTCCTGTTCATTTTCGCAACCCAGGAAACCTTTGAATTCCTCAACATCCTCCAATCGCACGGCTTCCCTAAAGTCATCGGCATCCTCACCCACCTCGACCTCATCAAAAAGGCCTCCACCCTTCGCGACACAAAAAAGGCACTCAAAAAGCGATTCTGGACAGAAATCTACCAGGGTGCGAAGCTCTTCTATCTCTCCGGCGTCATCAACGGCCGATACCCCGATACCGAAATTCTCAACCTCACCCGCTTCGTCTCCGTGATTAAATTCCGTCCCCTCGTCTTCCGCAACTCCCATCCCTACCTCCTTGCCGACCGTCTCGAGGATCTCACCCCCCGCGAAATTATTCGAACAACGAAGGGCAAGTGCGATAGAACAGTCACGGTGTACGGCTACGTACACGGAACTAACCTTCGCCTTGGTACAAAGGTCCATATCCCTGGTGTGGGTGATCTGGAGATGAAGAGCGTTACTGCGCTAGGCGACCCGTGTCCGCTCCCCAACGAGAGTTCAGAGAAGCGGCGAAAATTGAGCGAGAAGAAGAAGCTGCTCGTGCATGCACCGATGAGCGACGTGGGTGGAGTGGTGTATGATAAGGATGCGGTGTGGGTGAATGTTCCGGGTAGTTTCACGCGAGGGAATAACGAAGGTGCATGCTCCCTTAATCTTTTCCTTCTCATTTCTGACAAGTCTCGTACGAGCAGTTCCTCAAGGAGAAGGAGAACAGATGGTGATGGACTTGCAGGATATCGATGCAACTCTCGAGGATGCAGTCACCAAGAGTCAAATCAAGCTCTTCGGAACCTCGTCGAAATCTCTCACGGCAGATCCTACAGAGGATGTTGACTTGGACGAGGATGACATAGATGAGGACGAAAGCCAAGACGATGGCGAGGAAGACGACTCTGGCATCGGCTCTGACGAGGACAGTGGCTTCGGTGACGATGACGACGAAGAGATACTCCGAGATGTCCAAAGTACCGGCCGCTCAAGTCATCGAACAGTTACGCGTACACTTCCATCGTCGGCCAAAACACAGAGAGGAGACGTGGAATATGCAGAGAGCGACTCCGACCTTGGGAAGGATGACGATATCGGCTACTCCGGCGGGCGAGTCCGTTTCGACGAGGACGACGATCAGAATATACCCAGTGACGAAGACGTGGATGACGAGGAAGGCTCTGATACCGACGAGGACGACATACCAAAATGGAAAGCCAACCTCTCTAAACGTGCCGAAGCCGCTACTTCCCGCAAAGCGAAGCAGAAAGACTGGATCAGGCTGATTTACTCGAGCGGGCTCAGCCCAGAGGAAGTACTTCACGGTAACCAGCAAGAGGCGAAGGTGTACGCGGGAATGGACGAGGACGACTTCTTCCAGATCAAAATGTCCTCTGGGGATGATGCTGAGGTGCTGGACATGGGGAAGGAGGTGGTGGCAGAGGAGGAGCTAAAGAAATGGGATAACGAGGACATGCTAGAGTCAATACGGCACCTCTTCATCACGAGCACAGATGCAGCTGTAGCTGGGGAGGGTGAAGACGGTGAGACAAGAGACGACGGAAAGGAGGATACCTTCAGTGCAGAGGAAAAGGGGAACGAAGAAGACCAACAACAATTCGGCCAGCCATTGTTATCGGGCAACACAACGATATCACGCGCTGCCACGCTCGCTGCCAAGAAGGAAACGCTTAAGCGCAAATTCGACGAGCAGTACGACGACCCCGAGTCCTCAAAACAAGACTTCTACGAGGAAAAGAAGGATGAGATGGCCCGCCAGCTAGCGCTCAACCGCGCCGAGTTCGAAGGCATTGACTCCGAGTCCCGTACCCTTGTGGAAGGCTTCCGCCCCGGCTTCTACGTGCGCATCGAGCTCGCCGGCGTCCCTTCAGAAATGGTGGAGAACTTCGACCCAATGTACCCCATCATCGTTGGCGGTCTTCTACCCGCCGAGGAGCGCTTCGGATACGTGCAGGTGCGCATAAAGCGGCACAGGTGGTACGTGAAGACCCTCAAGACGAACGACCCCCTCATTTTTTCGCTGGGCTGGAGAAGATTCCAGACTATCCCGATCTATTCACTCGATGACCACTCCATTCGTATGCGAATGCTGAAATACACCCCGGAACATATGCATTGCTATGCTACTTTCTTCGGCCCTGTGTCGCTCCCTAACACTGGGTTCTGCGCGTTCAACTCATTGCTCGGGGAGACCCCCGGGTTCAGAGTGACCGCCACTGGCGTCGTTCTCGATATTGACCGCTCAGTGAAGATCGTGAAGAAGATCAAGCTCACCGGTGTACCGTACAAGATCTTCAAGAATACGGCGTTCATCAAAGACATGTTCTCAACCGCGCTGGAGGTGGCCAAGTTCGAGGGCGCTAATATCAAGACGGTGTCAGGTATCAAAGGTCAAGTGAAGAAGGCTCTGCCCAAACCTGACGGTGCATTCAGGGCGACGTTTGAGGACAAGCTTTTGAAGAGCGGTTAGTCTCGTTTATCCATTAATTTTCTACTCGATGTTGATCTTGTTCTACAGACATTATCTTCCTCCGAGCGTGGTACTCTATACAACCCCGTAAATTCTACAACCCTGTTACGTCCCTTCTCCTTTCCGACAAGACCCACTGGACGGGTATGCGTCTTACCGGACAAGTCCGTCACGAGCAAGGCCTGAAAACGCCGCTGCTCGTCAATTCGACATACAAGAAGATCGAACGACCTGCGCGGCGGTTCAACCCCCTCATCGTCCCCAAGAAACTGCAGGCCTCGCTGCCCTACGCTTCGAAGCCCAAGCTCATGCAACCTCAGCGGAATCAAACATACCTCCAGAAACGTGCAGTGGTCATGGAGCCGGAAGAGAAGAAGGCGATTGCACTGCTTCAACAGATCCGGGCGTTGCGCAAGGACCAAGTGGCGCGCAGGAAGGACAAGAAGAATGAGAAGAAGGCTGAGCGACAGAAGAAGCTGTACAAAGAAGAGGCGAAGAAGAGCGACAGGGGCAAGGAGCGGAAAAAGGAAGTCATGCGGATCGCTGGACAAAAAAGCAAGCGAGAAGCTGATACGGAAGAAGGACGGGGCAGAAGCAAACGGCGGAAAACATAGCGATATCGTATTACATAGTGGCTCTGTAGGAATTTTATCTCTAGTGGTTTTTATAATACCTTTGGACAGGGACTGGATGGATTTCAGACAAGGACACGACCGTGTTAAGGCATCCTTCAGAAACTTCTACGAAGAGCCTCCGCACAGAAGGGATCTCCCAACCTATGACGAGTTTCCCAGTCCTTGAGATAGCACATCCCCTCCACGGTGCAATATGATAGTAAATGAAATTTATTATGCAACTATGACTTTAGTGGGATATGTTGAATACAACATAGGTCCGTATTAAAGAGGGAAAGTGAAGAGTTGGGGAATATTTCCAAAACATAATTTGCACTTTAGATCAATAAATAAATTGCAATCTATCGCGACTCATAGGAGAGATCAAAGGCAGCGTCGAGGAAAGATTCAATTTCTTTCTTGTGCTGGGACTAGAGGATCATAAACATCGCTATTCCCACACAAGTATACGAGGCGACTAACCTTGCTTCCAGTTGCGACGGAGCTGGTGGGTTCACGTCCGGCATAGAAGGGATATTTTCCTTTGTGGTGCTGGGTCTTGCTGGCAGCAGTGTAGATGCGAGGGCCGACATAGCTCCAAGCGCCGTTGTTAAGAGGTTCTTCCTGGCACCAGAGAAGGCTTGCGTTGGGGTACTGGTCGAGATGAGGAGTGACCTGCAAGGAACGTTGGCTTTTACCATGCATTAGAAAAACATAGCGACTAACCAAATCATAAGGGAAGGGAGAAAGCTGCTCCACGCGGCTGATAGCGATGTCCTTGATGCCGCGTTCTTCACGGGCCTGAAGGAGAGTGAAGTAGACTTGTCCTGCATAAAACAGTTAGAAAGCAATACTAGATTAAATGCTCCAATACACACCAGTGCAAAGAATGTGACGCTTGATCTCCTCCGGTGCCACGAGGTCTTGAGCGAAAGGCTCAGGGATGTAGCGTTGGAAGTGAGTCTCGCCGACCATTTCATCCAGGTTCGAACGAGCCTTAGGATGACGCAAAAGGTTCTTCGAGAAGAAGATGATAAGCTAAGGGAATATCGTGAATATAGGTTATAACGTAGAGAACGTCTGATTCATACAGGTTTACGGAAGTCACGGTGAATCTGGCGACGGAGAACGTGGAACTAGAAATATACAGTTAGCACGCATAGATATATCGTTTGTTGTCCTACATACGTAATTGGCCGGGGTACTGGAGTGGCAAAATTAGCAAACAGAAAATGAACACCAGTAAGACTTACGTAGGATAGACAACCTGCATGTTGCAGTCCTGATGCTGACGCTCAATCTTCTCCTGTGAAGGGAAATGATTGGGATGGTCGTCACAAAGCTGCAAGAAGCGTTCAATCCTTCCACTCGAGTGCTCCGGTCCCTGACCATCATAACCATGGGGCAAGCTCATAACAAGCCCAGTACGCTGGAGCCACTTCCTCTCGCCGGCCGCAATGAACTGATCGATAATGCACTGCGCGTTATTGGCAAAGTCACCAAACTGCGCCTCCCACATCGTGAGCGAGTCGGGCGAGACGAGGGAGTACCCGAGCTCAAAGCCAAGGACACCGAATTCAGAGAGCGACGAGTTGCAGATGACGAAGCGGGCCTGGTTGGAACCAATGTTATTTAACGGGATGTACTGCTGCTCATTGGCCTGATCGTGGATGACCGCGTGGCGCTGGGAGAACGTGCCGCGCTCAACATCCTGGCCAGACACACGGACATGGATCTTTTCAAGTGCAAGCGAACCAAACGCAAGGGCCTCAGCGGTGGACCAATCGATGTTCTTGCCCTCCTCGACAGTCTTACCACGAGTAGCGAGGATACGCGCGAGGTTCTTGTGCGGGGTGAATCCAGCGGGGTAGCTCGAAATAACCTTGCCGACGCGCTGGAGGGTCGCCTCATCCGATCCAGTAGCACGCGTCGGGAGGGTTTGATCCGCGAGCTGCCTGGGGGACGGGAAGCCCTGCCACGCAGCAGACAACCATTCCTTGCTCGTAGGCACATAATCCTTTGACGCAGCAGCCGCCTTCTCTAGCATGCCCCACACCCATTTCTTATGCTCCTCAATGTCCTTCTCGGTGAATGTCCCACGGCCAACCAAGAACTTCGCATACTGCGTCAGGGTGGTCGGCTGCTTCTTGATGGCCTCGTACATCCTGGGCTGGGTGAAGCTCGGCTGGTCGGTCTCGTTGTGTCCGTGACGGCGGTAACAGACGATATCAATAACGACGTTCTTCTTGTACTTAGCGCGGTAGTCCGCGGCGAGCTGGCACACGAAGTTGACAGCCTCGACGTTGTCGCCGTTGACGTGGAAGATGGGGGAGTCGATGGACTTGGCGATATCCGAAGGGTAGGGCGTGGACCGGGCGAAGCGGGGGTCCGTGGTGAAGCCGATCTGGTTGTTGACGATGAGGTGGATAGTTCCTCCAGTTCCGTAGCAGGGCAGATTATGCAGGCCCATGGTCTCGTAAACGACGCCTTGTCCAGCGAAAGCTGCGTCACCGTGGAGGAGCACACCCATAGCTGTGTTGTGCGTAGTCTCGTCACCTTCAAAGTGCTGAATAGCGCGGGTCTTTCCGAGCACAACGGGGTCCTCAGCTTCGAGATGCGACGGGTTGGCGACGAGAGACAGCGAGACCTTCTTTCCAGAGGGAGTAGGACGGACGTAGTTGGCACCAAGATGGTACTTGACATCTCCAGCAGGGGAATCAGGATCCTCATCGCCCGAGAACTCGTTCAAAATAGCCTCGATAGGTTTCCGGATAACATTAGCCAGGACATTGAGCCGCCCACGATGGGGCATACCGATAGTGATGTGTTTTACGCCATGGTCTACGGAGCGATCAATGAGGGCCTTCATGCCGGGGATGAGGGACTCGCATCCCTCCAGGCCGAAGCGCTTCTCATTGGGGTACTTGCTGGCCATGAACTTTTCGAAGGACTCGGACCAAATGAGGCGGTCGAGGATCATGCGCTTCTCATCGACGGTGTAGTTCCATGGCTTGGGGGCTTCTACGCGCTCGCGGATCCAGTCGCACTGCTCCTTATCAGGGATATGCACATACTGGATACCGACAGCACCGCCTGAAAACAGCTCTTAACAACTGTTATCCATACGCACCAGGAAGGGACTTACAGTAAATACGTTTGCAAAGCTTGATAATATCACCGAGCTTCATAGTTTTGTTGTTCTCCGTGGCAAAGTGGGGGAGAATGCCGGGACCCAGGGTGATGTCCTTGTCGAGATCACGGTCTGTGAAGCCATAGCGGCTGAGCTCGAGCTCAGGGGGGTGCACATCGGCGAGATCGGCATCGAGGATGCCCAGGGGGTCAAGCTCAGCAACATGGTGTCCGCGCACCTGATATGCACGAACCAGGAGCTGGACCTGTTAAGAAAAATAAACAACGCGTCAGCAGTGACGTTGCACCAACCCACCACAAACTGACCTTCAAATGGTCATCGAGCTCCGCACCGCCACGAACATGCAGCGCAGGTGCACCGTCTGCGGGGTGCGGGAGATCAGGAGCGGGTTGGAAGGCCTGGGGGCTGCTGAGGCCCTTGTCCATGCCGGAAAAGTAGACGTCCCACGAGGCATGTACGGATTTGGGATCCTGTCTCCAAAGGCGGTACATCTCGTCGGCGTAGTAGGCATTGGTGCCGTTTGCAAAGGGATCATTGGGGGACGGGGGCTTTGCAGTCGCCAGGTCACGGCGCTGCTGTTGGCGGGAGGCACATTGGGCGAGAGGCCGGGAGACACGGCTTGCTGCCGGCAGACGCCTGAGGAGGCGCCGGGACAGCATGGCGATCAGAGCGAGGCCAGGTCGAGGGCGACGACGACGACGACGAGGGAGGAAGGGGAGAGTAGCAGGGAGAGTGTAGTTCGGTACGAAGTGGGAGACACTGACGGAGGTCACGACCGAAAACTACCCGGATACGTCACATCGGACACCACGTAACGTCCGTGACACACGCGCCCTCGCGACTCTCCCCGACCCGATCCACGCAAATATTCAACGCACCCAGGGTATATATCGAGAGAATCATTTTAATGTACGTTACACAGACAGGTACAGAATAAGGACCCCTTTTCCTCTGCACCATTTTCCCCGTGCGCCTTCAGTCCTTCGCGCGGCGCATCCAGTGTGACAACTAGGCACCATTAAGTGGAGCAACTACACTACAGCAGGTCGCCGAACGCAGCCATCTCGGGGCCGCCAGACTCCCGCATGCCAATTTCCCAGTCTATGACAGCTCAGTCAGATCTAATACCAACACAAGCAAATGGAGGGACTTACAGCTGTAGATGATAGTGACGGCCATGAGGATACCCGTTCCACTTCCGATCGCACCCATGAGATCTGCAGCGACAGAGAGCAGCCCAAGGATGGCGCCGCCAAACGCAGCCGCGGTCGGGATGACGCGCTTCAGCTCCTTGTACATCGATCCCTCGCGGTGGCCAGCCATCACCTGAGAGCATTATTAGCATTAACATAAACTACACGAGAGATACACGCACCATCTGCTGGTCCTTAAGCTGCTTAGCAACATCCCTAGGGCCGGAGCCCGAGACCTCGATCCAGGTCTTGGAGAAAAGCGCGCATGCGGAAAGCATGAAAGTGATGTACAGCGCGGTGTGGATCGGGTCCAACACGGCCTCCTTGATGGTGTGGGGGGGCGACATGTAGTACGCAATACCGCCGGTAGCGCGCAGCTGGGGGCTGTCTTCCATGGGCTACAACACAATCAGTCAATCATTCCAGAAAAACACAGAGCACACACACCTCCCAAACTCCGAGCAGCTTGACGAGGAGGTTGCTAGGGAAGCGTGTAGCGAGCATCTGCGAGACAATGAACACGTTCGAGGTAAGAGCCGACTCCAGCATAATGGGCATGTTGGAGGTATAGAACAGCTTGACGGGGTACGTCCCGCGCTGGCCGCGGAAGCGGTTGCTCTTCACGGGGATCTCGATACGGAAGCCCTGCAGGTAAATGACCACTGCGAAAATGACCACAGTCGCGAGTAGGTTCATGACATTCGGAAGCCTGTCACGCCAGAACGCCTCCCTCAGCGCGCGACCCTTATCGTTCCACGTGAACAAGAGATGGAACAGCGCAACAATCGCGCCCTCGAACTCGGCGCCACGGCCGATGTTGACGGTGGTGGGGGAGAAGGCCTTCCACACGATGGACTCGCAGATGTTGGTCGCAATGAAGAGGGAGATACCAGAGCCGAGGCCGTAGCCCTTTTGGAGGAGCTCGTCGAGGAGGATGACGATGAGCGCGGCCGCGACGAGCTGGATGATGAGCAGGAGACAGACGCCGGCGCCGAGGTCCTTGGGCTGGCCGTAAAGTCCAGTAAGAACGTAAACCGTAGCCTGTCCAAGAGAAATAATAAGAGCGAAAACTGCAAAAGACCACATTAGCACGTCATACACTGCACAACAACGCGAACTTACGTTTCTGCGCCCCGCTGAACAGCGCGCGGTCCTCCTTCAAGCTAAAGTCGACATCAATCAAGTTCGCGCCAGCCAGCAGCTGCATGATCATTCCGGACGTGACGATAGGCGAGATACCAAGTTCCATGAGTGTACCGCGGTTCGACGCGAGGATGACACGCATCCAGTACAGGGGATCTGAGGAGTCGGAGGACATGATGCCGTAGAGGGGTACCTGGGAGCAGACCAAGAAGATGAGCAGCGTCACAGCCGTCCATAGCACCTTTTGGTTGAAGGGGACCTGTTCCTATCGTCAGCGCGCCAGCCAAATCCTCGCATATGGACTATTACATACCTTCCGATCGGGTGAAGCGACCTCAGGCAAGATGGGAAGGAACGGTCGAACGAGATTGAGAAACCGGACTTCAGAGCATCGTCGTCAGCACATAGAATAAGAAGAAATAAGAGAAAAACTCACAACCGCTCATGTTGAAAGCAACTAAGGAGCGGACGAGTGCAGAGGGTCGAGTGCAGAAAAGAGTTTGGAGACACGCCTCTGATCGCCACCTCACAACTTCCAGACGTGGCAGCTTATGTAACGCGCCCTCACGCGCTTGCCCTCCACGTACGACGCTGCACGCGACTACGCTCCCACTTCTTCTCCGAGCCGTCTGCTCTCTTGAATCTTCTAGTCTCTTCGGACTTAAGGATTCGTGCATTTGGCATGTCTCTGGTTGTCGCTGCCGTGAAATTGCGGCCATCTAATCCAACTTCCAAACAAGGATCTCGGCGCTTGCAAGGGAATTTGTATTGCTGGATGCCTTGCTACCGATGTCTGCCACACGTACAACCGCTCAAGCAGTAACTACAATGATTGACTAGTTTTCTTTCTTGTAGCTCCTCAGAAATAACAAAGCCGGTCAATCCCGGACAAAGTTTAACTGGGTTCAACAACTTGCTACGATTGTCAACTAAGCACTGCAACAATGCAGTGGGAATCCACGCGGAAGCTCCCGCTCGTTGGTGTCATCTCGCCATTGTTGTTCCCCGACGATCTTTGCGTGCACTTCTTTCTGAATTGAATCGCACTCACTCGGCATACTCACCTCCAAATCTATCTTTAGAAATCCATCATATGCATGCTAACAACTTGTATTCCACCGAGTACCAGCAACTGCATACATTTCTGGCAAGTATCTCTCGAGGTTCCGAACGCGAGAATACGCACCTTGGTATGTTAGAAGCGCGATTTCCAAATTCACATGTGGATGGCCATAGTCACAGAGTGAACAATGGTTTCCACCATGCATATACACCCTTTCCACTGGTCGCTCCCGTTCTCGTTTCCAACGCTGTATATGGATCCTTGTGGCCGACACCAATTCAGAATTATCCGCTTTGGCATCGCCCACCACGAAATTGTGGCCTACCCAAATGGCCATTGTCCCGCTTTGCCTTGCGAGCGCCCCTCCCGCAAGCCGCATTATTTAAAAAGCATCGTACCGCTTCCTATTCATCTTATTCATTTCATCCCCAATGTCACGCTCCCAGCGTGCAAGATCCCAGGCAGACTTACTACTCTTCACCCCTGTTTCACGAGGGTTCCCGGCACAGGCACCCCAAGCCGGATACTATCCCTCTCCGAATCTCACTCTGGCTCCATCTTCCCAGTACCATTCTTCTCCTAGGCAACCCAATGGGTATCCCGGCCATACCATATACCCGCAACAGCCAACCCTCTATTCTCCCCCTAGCTCAGCCCATCTCTGTCATGCCTGTGGTGCATGCACGCATCAATGTCCTAGCTGCGGTAGCATCAGCAGCTATCCTCGAGGACAAGCCCTTCCAGGGCCTACAGTTCCTCCGATGCTTCCTTATAGTGGCCGAAGCGACTATCCTCGCGGACAAGCCATCACAGGACCAACCCTTGCCCCAATGCTGTCCTACAATACCAGTACCGACTACTCCTCCCGTGCCATCTCCGGGGACGACTACTTCAACATTTCTACTCCGGCAGATTTCGACTTTGCTTCCTTCGAACGGAGCAGCGCGCCAACCCCCTACCAGTCCATGTCACCGCTTCTGAACGCCTCCCTCAACAGACGCGACCAGGAACATTCTCTGGCAGGATCACCTAGATCGCTGTTCTCAGAGCCCTCCCCAATGACGCCTGCGTCAATCTACAGTCGCCCCGCTTCAGTGCAGCCGCTCAACGCGTCCTCGCCCCAGGTCGCAAGGCGTACACACACAGAGAGCCGCAGCTCCTCTGCCAGCGTAATCGACGTCGACGCGCTCCCCTCGCCCATGATCCCAGCATCCGCAGTGCCCCCAATGCCTGCTACACGTAGGGCGGATCCCACCTCGCACTCAACTTCCCAGCAGGGACCCGTCCGCCAGCAAGGCAAACGCAAGTCTAAAACCGCCACCGACCCTTACCCGCTCCATTCGCCGATCGATAAGCGCGACCCCAAAGCGAGCCACCATCACACGCGCGTCACGCAGCCCACAGCGACCGACGTGCGGCCAGCAACTCTCTCGTGCCCGCGCCCCGGGCCGACGAACCATCTCTGCGTCCCGCAAAAGGTGTTCACGCACCACTATAAGGAGGCCACCTTCCAGAACATCAAGTTCCCAGAGATTACCTTCCAGCCAAAAGACGTCCCCGAGCTCGGCGTGAATCTCGGCAAGATCCTCGACATTCGCTCCTCGTCGCCGTTCGAGATCATGGACCCAGATGACACCGTCTTGGCCCGGCTTCCGGAGAGAATAATCAAAATCAGAATTCAGGTTCGGATATTTGACATACCTTCTCCCACTAGTCCCAGCTAACTCGTAGCCCTCCTCCAGTGGCCCGGCTACGACTTCGAATACGCGGCGCACCAAAAGACTGATAAAGGCACCATCACACGCAGAGAGCTCCTCAAAGCAATCGCCGGACATCTCCATCGATTCACTAGCGAAGTACAGGTAAGCAATCCCTCCACCCGCCTTTCAATAAGTACATGCTCACATTTCTCGTCTTATAGCCCTATCAGCTTGCACGGGGGTGCGAGGATTGGGAAATCGGCATACGTGAGGATAAAACGCGGACACTTCTTGCGAATGATTTCTTCATTACGAAGCTAATTCACCGTGAAGGCGTGTTCTGGCAACCTGAGGTTTGGATTCCAAGAAGCAGACCCAGGTACTGAATCTTCTAGTCAGTAATCGCAACACGCTATCAATCGTCAAATGGACTTGCTGTCTAAATTAACGCATAATGTTATTAACCGAATTCCCTTGCTATAGAATGGAATAATTGTTGGGATGAATCTTAATGACCAATGCAATTTGAACGCACCGCGATAATATTTTGCGGTGATACGAACAAGAGCCACATCGTGCGAGTTATAGAGAGACGATATGATGATTTCTGATGGTACGGATGGCAGAAAGTTATAAAGAGCGATATGCGGTGGAAGCCCGGAGCTTGTACGTGATATGTAACTGAGAAAAGAAGTGATCAAGACCTCGAGAAAGGCGTCTACGCTCCACCTTCATTGTCAGTTTTCTCAGAACGACGAACGAGGAAAAATCATCTAAATTTCTAATGTATAGATATACACAGCAGATGACTAGTGAGATAAATCTATAGAAGGTGTGGAGGAATTAAAGTAATGAAACAATGACGAGGAGTGTAAGGAATCGTGAATGTTGCGTAAATGAGAGAATTGCTTTACAAACGAGAAATCTAAAAGAAGCTAGGAAGCTGAAGCACCTAAAAATTTACATCTATGAGTCGAAAATAGCACCGTATGCAGCAACCCCGCGTGTTTCCATCCCATACACCACCTGTCTAGTGACCTTCGGGTTCGAGATGATGAACACCGCCTCCGCCTGGCTCTCTTGTACCAACTTATAAGTCTCTGCAATCATATCAGGCCTACCTCGCTCTCTGGTGTTCCAGATCACCGCTTTATTATCAGACTTGAACACCGTGTCGATCAGGGCCTTGCCGTAGGTCACTTCGGGATTCTGGGTAGACCAGAAAATCCGGCATGGTGCAAGGTCAGCATCGAGAAGGGAGAGGAATGGCCCAATCCCTGATCCTGTCGCAATGATCACATATCGCTTGAACAGACGAGCGCTGACTAGCAGCCCATACAACGGATCACTGCGAATCCAGAGCTTCGTCGGTGGATTCTTGATGATCTGGTTCGTCCAGTCACCGGCATTCGAAACAACGAACGAATATCCGTTGATCTTCCCATTCTCATCCCTGTCAGGGATCGTCGCGAATGCGTGCCATTCCATGAGAGGGTTGGTGGACACACGGACACCATAGAAGGGCTGCATGCGCTTGTACTTGAAGTGGAGGCGGATGGCGTGGTCAGAAAGTACCTCAGGGAAGACCTCCCTATGGCGGAGACGCAGCCAGGTCAGGATAATGCAGAAGCTGGTGACGCAAAGGAACCAGAACGTGGGGGCACGCGCAATGTAAAGTCCCAACGGAATCTCCTGTCCCTTCCTCGCATCATCCGCTGCAATCATGAAGCTCGTCCAGAACACGATGAGGATAGTCCATCCAGAGAAGCGATGAATGGCTTCATAGTGATCGTGGAATTTGACACGGAAAGTGGGGTGTGCGGTGACAAGGATGAAGAGGAAGCAGAATAACAGTACATAAGCGGTGATGACGACTGCCCGCGTGGCCGTGGTCGGATTTAAAACGAAATCTCTGGTGACAACGGCGGAGTAGAGAATGAACCATATAGCGGATGCGACACCAGTTGAGCTGTGAGCACCGCCGTAGTGGTACACCTTGGCGAAGTCCTTGCGGATCCAAAGAGGGAGGGAGCGGGGCGCGCGAGTGAAGATTTCGTAGACTATGTTGACGAAGTTCTCTTGCCTGAAGAGAACTGAAACCATAAGGTTCGCTGAGGTGGCACTGGCGACGTCCATGGCTAGAGGAGCGCCTCCAGTTTTCGCGACGAAAGCGATAAATGCTGCCAAGTTACCGAAGAAGACCAAAGTGAAGATCTTTCGGTATGTCGAAAAGAAGGTATCTGGGCCGCAAAAATCAGCCTAGAAGGTGTGAAAAATACCTTCGAACTTACATTGGAGGAAACGAGTGACCCTGTTTCCCTTCTTATCCGGGACGGCATGAACTTCTGGCTCTGAGATGACGGATATCGCTTTACCGCTGGGGGAAGACGACCCTAGTACGTGTAAAAGAAAATAATCAGCCACCTATCTAATAAATTGCGAGAAGAACAAACTGGAGGACTCTTCTGACCCGTTTCCTTTTTCGAAATCCATCGCAAGGGTAGTGCTCATGACTGAGGAGGGGGAGCGTTCGCCGGGAATGGGATTGCTGAGGACTCAAAGCATTAATTCGAGCCTTTTTATAGCATATCCTCAGTATGCCTTCTGCCTCATACCGCGTTCAAGGTGTCATCGCAAACATGTAATTGTCGTTACGCTCTGTTAGAATCTCGGACTGGCAGTGGTGTCCGCACCACCACACATGTGCCATTATCCAGATTAGATGACCTTCTAAAGCCTGCGCGTATAATAGATGATCATCTCACCATCTTTCAACACAACACTAGAAATAAAATTGTGAGCAGTACAACCACATGATTACTATCAGACCGACATGCTCACATGGAATGCTTTCGGACACATCCACTTTCCCGAACAAATTCATAACGCCCAGCTGAATTTTCAGAGATCGTATAAGTGTTCCACTTTAAAATACAGTATATAGTCAAAAACAATGTCTGCCATGAGTATGGGCGCACGGAAGCAACTAAAAACGCGCGAATCTCACCAAATCGCTCCTTTACATAGTTTTCCAAGAAAATATCTTCACAAAACCTATCAAAATTATGGCCGAGATGCTTCACCGGAGCCCTTCCCCGTGGCATCGCGCCCATAAGGTGATGGTTAGGATCATTGACGCGCTTAGTGAAGGGGACAGAATGACCGAATCCCGTTGTTTGTGTCTATTGGTCAAAGCCTTTAGCAGGCCGATCCCCGCTGACAGTTGTGCTAACTTGTCGGCATTTACCGTGACATGCCCAGCTTTCTTTGCTGTGATCTTCAGAAATTCCCCGTCGCTTCTGCCACTTTCTGTCAGCCTTCTTGGTGATTGAACAACTGTGATGCAGTTGCCTACTCGTTTATCATAGACTCTTCATCCTCTGACGTATGGCAGTGACGCGATCTAAGCTCTGGATGCACGACGGCAACGTTATCCTCCAAGCATGAGTCCACGCAGTTGCGTGTTCATCAGTCAATGCTCGCACATCATTTCCCCGTCTTCGATGACATGTTCTCCGCTACGCAACCTCCTCACGAGCCATTGACCATCGACGGGTACCCCTATCGTGCATCTCTCTGATTCCACAGAAGACATGGAACTTGTCCTCACTGTTTTGTACGATAGCAGCGACTGCGTAAATGTCGTATTTGTCATCATCTCTTAAACCGTTGTCCTTTTTATTTAGAGCATATGGTTTCTCGAAAAAAAGCTTGCCATTTCGACTAATAGCCGTGATGCTGCGCATCGAGCGTATGATGAGTCTCTTCGCCAACCATCTAGAGAGTTTCCTACAAGTTCGCGAGAAGAATATTTCAAAACTTTATCCAGACATCGCGATGGCATTGAGGGCTACGGCCTCCGGAAGATTTTGATTTTAGCTACGGAGAATGACGTTCGCACTATTCTTCCAGTCGTATTTTATGAGTGCCTTCTACTTGCTGAGAATGCATTGTTGAATATCTTTTCTCTAGTTTTAATATATGATCAGGTACCTATATGTCCTGTCGGCGGTGCTATAAAGTCTGAATTGGAGCTCAGTTGGCCTACCCTTCTCTGGACCATTGCTCGCGGTCGAGAAGAGATATAAATCAGCTTTTACAACACACCTTCGCATTTCTACGCGAGGATGCGAATATCATACCGTTGCATGCATGTGCCTCGAAGAAAGCATGCATCGATGCACTTAGAATACTTCTCATTGTGTTATGGGTGCCCAAGCCTGGGCCGTCTTTCTGCATCACTTCTTGGGATATTATGTTGACTAAGACGCTTCTTTGTCCACCGTGTACGACAGTTGCTCAAGCTGCACACAACATTGGAATCAACGCAATGTGGGAGAAATTGCCCTCATTTTTGGACTTCCTCCTTGGTAAGAACTGAAGGATTGCGAGTGAAGATATGTGAGAGTGTGATATTTTACAATTATTCTCGAAAACACATTGCTATGATAGAGTAGTTTTTGCTGGTCTTCAGTAGGTGTTTACTCACGCGAAAGTTGTCATATGCTGAAAAGAAGAGGGAATAGGGAATTACGATGGCTATCTCGGACTCATTGTAAGTAAGTGAGGCCAATCGCTACCATGGAATTCAACATCTATGAATTATTGTAAATATTAGATTTTATTACACTGCTGTAGGCAGCCTCATAAGTAGTACACCAGGCGTCAATTCATGCAAGGCGGCAAAGACGTCATCAGTGCATATGACGCGTTTTAGGAAGTGTTCCCGCGCTTGCACCGTTTGACGGGCGTCTAAAATACGACAGTTCATTATGGAGAGAAGAGTTTGGGAGGCTCAACGAAGCCGTCAAGTATGAGAGGATTGTTGAGGTGAGTTGTATGTCGATGTCTTCATGAATGGTGCGCTGATAGATATCATAGGAGGAGACGTTGTGTGGCAGAGTAGCGTTGAACATACTAGTCAGCCTCGCTCGAGTTGTAGGTTATGATCGACGTTCTGGAATCTGTTCTTGTCTAGAAAATGTATAAATCTGGAAACACTCATTTGCATTCCAACATACTGTTCTCTCCTTTGCTCCACCACCAGCGAAGCACTTGCGCGCTCTCCGAGGCTCACTGCCATGGTGGCCTCCGTCCTCCACTCTGCCTGCACCTCTCTCCCGAAGAGCGGCCTCGGCGCTGCTCTTCTGTCCCTCGTCCCGCTCCTGCACACCTTCTTTGAGGTATACGTCGCCACTCGCTACTACGTCCCCCCCTCCTTCCCCACCCGTCTTCCGGCGCCTCCGCCCACCAAGACTGTGCGCACCCTCCACGTGAAGGAAACCCCTGCGTGCACCACCGCCTTCGCCATCGCACTCGCGTTCGGCATTGCAGTCATCTCAGGCGCCTGCCTTATGTGTGCTCACCCGAGCAAGCGACACCGCTCTCATCTCTCCCCTCGCGCGGCTCCCTCTTCCCTTCTTCCCTCCTCCTCCCCATCCTCCCCTCGATTCCGTCCATCCCGCCATCCATCCCACCGCCCATCCCCTCCATCCTCTCCTTCGCCCTCCTTTCATCGCCCCTCCTCTCCATATTACTCTCCCCCCACCTCCCCCACCCCTCTTCCCCGTCACCGCCGCCGCCGTGCATCCCCACCGCCGTCGCCACCATCACCTCCTTCCAGCTTCCAGTCCACCGCGTTGAAAGGAAGACCTCCTACGTGCAACCTCGACGGCGCTCCTCCTCCACCTCCACCGCCTCCTCCACCGCCGCCATTCACCTCAGAAGACGACTTCCTCCGGGACGATAGCACTGACCCATCATGGTGGTTCCTGCTCCTCTGGGCCATCTCAGGCGCCCTCACCCAAGGAGGCTTGCAGCACCGTCGTGGACTTGCTCTTGCCCTCCGGCGTCGGCTTTGTGTAGACCGCGAACATGCCGGCCATGACGCCGCTCTATCTTCAAACGACCTCACCTTTGCCACAACTACGCGAAACCACTTGCGCCATACACGCTCAAAATCCGAACCTTCCACCTTCCCGTCACAGCTCGCGCCTACGCCCAGCTCGTCTCTTCCCCCGCGCCACATCATCCCTCGCGCACATGCAACCTCAGCGCCAGGCATGCCTCTCACCGCCCCCAAATCCGTTGGCAACACGGACCTCGAGTTTCTGTCCGCCCTCATCACTCGCCCACCACCCGGCCCAAGCTCAGGCTCCATCACGCAGCCGGCACCATTACACGCCAGCCGCGTGCTTCAGCTCGCACTGGGCGCTATCCTCTTAGTCGGTGTTCTTTTATGCGCAGCTTCCACGCAGGATGCCAATTCCACTGAGATCGAGACACCGCGGACTGGGGAGGCTGACATCGACAATCTGGCTTTCACCGAGGACGAAGAAGGCTACCGCAATGCGAAAGACGAGCCCAAGGACTTTCAAGACTTCTACGCTGCCGCGCTCTCGGAACGCGACGACGAACAACGAGGCGTCGGTCTCTTACACGACTTGGACGTGCTTCCTTTAGTGACAATGGATCAAGTGCACGACGACGCGAGTGTGAAACTGGAAGAACGCAAGAACCGGCTACTTCACCTGTGCGACGAGGTAAGCACTCGACTTATTTTCTCGTTCCATCACCCTACTTACTCCGGTACTTCACAGACCAACGCGCATATAATCGACGGATCGCTCACCGACATCGATGCGCTCCCTCTGGCGAGGGTGGATGAACAACACTACGACGTGATCATGAAGTTGGACGAGGGCAAGGATCAGCAGCCTCCCGTGTGCTATGAGCCGCAGGTAAGCACTCGACCTATTTCGCTCTTCCTTCATCCTGCTAAACTTCACGTTTCGCAGACCGACGTACACATCATCGACAATGCGCTCATCGATATCGACGCGAGCGTGACACCGGAGAAAGGCAAGGGTCGGATGCCCCCCGCATGCGACGCACCAGAAGTAATTACCCAAAGTACTCCCTTCTTCTGTCACCTCGCTTACCTTCGTGCCTCACAGCTCGACCCGTGCATCATGGACTTCTTGCTCAGCTACGCCAACGGCGACGACGAGTTCCTCCTCGATCTCCTTCAGGACCTCGATGACGATGAGCGCCTCCTTCCATTTCTCCAAGACCTCGACGACCAGGAGCTCCTTCAGCTTCTTCAAGGCCCGGATGCCCTTTCCGTGATATCGGACCCCCGCAATTACCTCGCAGACGACGACGACCCGGAGGAGCTGACTGTCGAAGTTTTGGAATGTGCTCTCCTCCCTCAGCCGCAGGAATGGCTCTCATCTCCTGGTGCAGGATCCTCAACGGGGTGCTCATCTTGGGCTTTGTCAAGTTGGTCGAACGACTCGAAGGTACTGGGGAAGACCGGACCGGACGCGGTCAACGTGAGTATCATATTCTCATACGTGCAATGATCGTCAAGTTATACTGACCTGCGCTTGCACAGGGCACGACGACCCCTCTGCCCATGGACAACCGGCTGTATGCCCTTGACTTTGAACTCCCCACTCCGGATCAGGAGAGTCTCAGGCACTTCTTCGCGTCCATCCAAGCCTCTGAGGCAACCTCCAAGAAGGTGCAGTTGCGTTTCGCTCACTCCCGGTTAACATTGTTCTGACATGGTGGTGTTTTTGCAGGATATGCTTTGCGCAAAGGGTGTCACAGTCGGTGAAATACCCGTGTATGGGTTCTGAAGTGTTGACGAGCGCGTTGGTTGTTGCGTTTTTTCATCTATGGCGTGGCCTTCTCCCCTGCACTGCATGTTTTCCTCCCACTCCCAAAATCTCGCCTCCGCTCTCCGTTCATTCGCATCACCTGCCATGTCTTTTCCATTTTTTTCATTTCTCGATCCTAACACACACGCACGCACACATGTTTCGCATTTCCTTCTTCTAAGGATTTCTATTTTTTCTCTCGCATTTCTCGATTGATGGTTTCCTTGTATAAGTCATTCTGTTTGGATAGTTTCCTCCTCATACTTCGAGATATATACCCTCTATTTTCGAGATACCCTGTAGGATCGAACTTCTTTCTTTTTAAATAAATCTGAATATGACACGAAACTCCCAACTGGGGTAAAAAAAGACATGACAGGAAAAACCGAACTGAGTTCAGTAAAGATCTCTGAAGGGCAGCTATCTCCGGTCCATCTGAGCTATTCAGTCCCTCAACGTTTCAACTACCATGATCGAAAGGAAATCATCTAAATTTCTAACGTACAGATGTACACAGAAGGTGGCTAGTATGATAAATTCATAGAGAAGTGTAGAGGAATGAGAGGAATGAAATAGTGATTAGGAATGTAAGGAATCGTGATATTGCGTGAATGAGGGAAATGTTTTGAGAAATCTAGAGAGGATTGTGAAACTTGAAGCACCCAGAAACTTGCATCTATGAGTCGAAAATAGCACCATATGCGGCAACCCCGCGCGTTTCCATCCCGTACACCACCTGTCTAGTGACCTTTGGGTTCGAGATGATGAACACCGCCTCCGCCTGGCTCTCTTGTACCAACTTATAGGTCTCTGCAATCATATCAGGCCTACCTCGCTCTCTGGTGTTCCAGATCACCGCTTTATTATCAGACTTGAGCACCGTGTCGATCAGGGCCTTGCCGTAGGTCACTTCGGGATTCTGGGTCGACCAGAAGATGCGGCATGGTGCAAGGTCAGCATCGAGAAGGGAGAGGAATGGCCCAATCCCTGATCCTGTCGCAATGATCACATATCGCTTGAACAGACGAGCGCTGACTAGCAGCCCATACAACGGATCACTGCGAATCCAGAGCTTCGTCGGTGGGTTCTTGATGATCTGGTTCGTCCAGTCACCGGCATTCGAAACAACGAACGAATATCCGTTGATCTTCCCATTCTCATCCCTGTCAGGGATCGTCGCGAATGCGTGCCATTCCATGAGAGGATTGGTGGACACACGGACACCATAGAAGGGCTGCATGCGCTTGTACTTGAAGTGGAGGCGGATGGCGTGGTCAGAAAGTACCTCAGGGAAGACTTCCCTATGGCGGAGACGCAGCCAGGTCAGGATAATGCAGAAGCTGGTGACGCAAAGGAACCAGAACGTGGGGGCACGCGCAATGTAAAGTCCCAACGGAATCTCCTGTCCCTTCCTCGCATCATCCGCTGCAATCATGAAGCTCGTCCAGAACACGATGAGGATAGTCCATCCAGAGAAACGATGAATGGCTTCATAGTGATCGTGGAATTTGACACGGAAAGTGGGGTGTGCGGTGACAAGGATGAAGAGGAAGCAGAATAACAGTACATAAGCGGTGATGACGACTGCCCGTGTGGCCGTGGTCGGATTTAACACGAAATCTCTGGTGACGACGGCGGAGTAGAGAATGAACCATATAGCGGATGCGACACCAGTTGAGCTGTGAGCACCGCCGTAGTGGTACACCTTGGCGAAGTCCTTGCGGATCCAAAGAGGGAGGGAGCGGGGCGCGCGAGTGAAGATTTCGTAGACTATGTTGACGAAATTCTCTTGCCTGAAGAGAACTGAAACCATAAGGTTCGCTGAGGTGGCACTGGCGACGTCCATAGCAAGTGGAGCGCCTCCAGTTTTCGCGACGAAGGCGATAAATGCCGCCAAGTTACCGAAGAAGACCAAAGTGAAGATCTTTCGGTATGTCGAAAAGAAGGTATCTAGGCCCCAAAATCAGCTTAGAAGATGTGAAAAACTCCATGCGACTTACATTGGAGGAAACGAGTGACTCTGTTTCCCCTCTTATCCGGGACAGCATGAACTTCTGGCTCTGAGATGACGGATATCGCTTTACCACTTGGGGAAGAAGACCCTAAGGTATTACATAGAATAGTAAGTATGCAGTCGGATTGAACGAAGCAGAAACAAACTGGAAGTCTCTTCAGATCCGTTGCCTTTTTCGAAATCCATCACAAGAGTGGCGGTCATGACTGAAGAAGAGGGTGAGGGCGAAGGACGAGCGTTCACCAGGAGTGGGATCGCTGAGGCCTGAGGATCCCAAGAACCAAAATGACTCCCTTTATAGTCTATCCTCACTGATATTTTAGCCACAGTAAGAGTGATGTCCCAAGCTCCTGCTGACACTCTCAGTTGCCGGTATCTCGGACTGGCATTAGAGTTTCCACATGGACCACACGCCGATATTTTGTTTACATGGCCTTATCCCAGCCCGCGAATAAAGCTATAAGCATGTCGACATTTCTCAATACCCCCTCTGGAAGGTACAATTGTAAACGGTATGCCAACTAATGTAACCTGTCAGACCGACATACTCACATAGAATTTCCCCGAACGTATCCACTTCCCCGAACGAACTGACGATGTCCAGTCAAGTCTCTAAAGGAACATACAGTCGATCAACCACCTTAAACGCGGGATAAGCATTGATGCAAAGTCACGTAGAAGCGCGCGAATCTCACAAGGATTGCTCTCAAGCGTAGTTCTCTTGGTAAAATCAATCTCAGAAATGTCAAAATCGTGGCCGAGATACTTGACCGATGTCCTTCCCAGTATCATCTCGCCAGCTCGGCCATAAAGTGACTGCTAGGAATATGGACGCCGTTAGCGAAGGAGCCAAATAATCATGACCGAATACCCTTGTTTGTAGATATTGGTCAACACCTTTATCAGGCCGATCCCCGCTCAGGTGGCTGTGCGCAACTGTCGGCGTTTACCGTGATATGAATTTGATTTTCTTCAATTTTTGTTCTTGCCACTTCAAATTTTATTCCGTCTCGTGTTTGCTTCAACCATTTAAATTTTATCATTAATTCTACTCGGTACCCTCCTTCTGTATAATTTCAAGATATTGCGGGTCTTCGTTTCATATTTTTCATGTCCTCTTCTAGAACTGCCCACACCAAGCCCACATTCCGACTGCTCTTTCAACCGCGAAGTGACTCAAAAAGCGCATGAAGTGGTAAATGAAGCATTGTAGGAAAAACTGCTCCCAACCTTTCAATATTCTTGAAAAAAACTAAAGAGTTGGGGATGAAGGAGTGAGTAATTATTTTATGCTCTATTACCCCTGGACAGCGAAATCCTTTTCCCGCGACATTGCAAATCTTTTGTTGAAAGGACGATAGCAAGTACCGGAAATACGGGAGAACTGCAATAAGTAGGAGGTAAACACGTAACAAATAATGTACAAATCACTGTCCTTAAGTACATATTCTCGAGCCAAAGACTACATAATAAAATTAGTGAGATTGGGGCATGAAACGGCTGAGCATAAATCTTCATAATAGTGGCTGTATGGCGAGGTGAGATCCATAATACTAAATATAAAAAGCATAGGTGGGAATGTAATCGTTTGTACTAACCAATCTTTCTCCAGGTGCTTTACCGCTATGTTCTCCTCTCAAGTAAAACCAATCCCTCCTGTAGTGTAGATTATCTTCAAATTAGGATAAGCACTACTATTAGTGTGGTTATGGTTGAATCTGACACAGCTGGCACGGGACTTTGTTAGGTCAGGTAAAATGTTGGTAAAACATTAGCTTGCTTGTTTAAATTATATACGAATTTTACCCCGATAAAAATGTTGAGCGAACAATAAATCTTACGCGAGACAAAAAGCAGTTAAAACACAAGCAAGCAAATATTTTACCGAAATTTTACCTGACCTAAAAAAATCCCCTGCCAGCAGTACCTGTTCACCACAGGGCGATTTTTGGCAGGAAACAATAGCCATTGGTGACCCGGGACTTTTTTACGCAAAGGTAAAATTTTGGTAAAATAATTGGTTGCTTGTTTAAATTTTACCTGCTTTTTGTCTTGCGTGAGATATATTGTTCGCTTAACGTTTTTATCGGGGTAAAATTTGCGTAAAATTTAAACAAGCAAGCTAATATTATACCAACATTTTACCCGACCTAATAAAGTCCCGTGCCAGCAGTGTGAGAGTGAGCACTTCATATCCCACGGTGTCTCGTGCTGATTATACTATGATGACAATGCTTATGCAGGTTCTCAGCTATGTATGTATTCAAAAATTGTTCAGGCGCTCAAAGCTTCCCGCTGTTGGCTACTGTCACGCGACAATGCCAATCTCTTGATTTGGGCTTCGTGGCTACATCAAGGCATATGTTGATGTGGAGGTGACAGTTCGCTCCTCAGGGCTTCAGTTCAAGGCTCCTATCTCAATCTCCGCTATATTCCGCTTCCTAACCGTATTCGTCTGCCTATCCTTAGCATTGCTGAAGCTGTTAAAGTATTACTATGTCCTCTTCCGAAGCATCATCGAATTCCATCGAAAGCAAGCACCAGGATATAGACGTTAAACGCTCCACTGCTCTTTGGATTGATGATGGAAACATTGTCCTCCAAGCCGGATGTACCCAGTTCCGTGTTCATAAGTCGATGCTTGCACGGCATTCGCCTATCTTCAATGATTTATTCTCAATTCCACAACCTCCTGAAGATCAACCTACCATTGATGGATGTCCGATAGTGCATCTTTCGGATTCTGCCCAAGACTTACACCTTATCCTCACTATGTTGTACGATAACCGTGTGTGCGTAATGTTCTATTGATTCATGAGATCATACACTTGATGAAACTGAGGTTTGGTTCTTACAGAACATATAATGTACTGAAAGAAGTTGGCTTCCCGTTTGCATCGATAGCTGCTATGCTACGCATTGGGCGTAAATACGAGATCACACATTTCCAGGAGGAAGCCATTTCCAGGGTAGCCGAGATTTTTCCAACGAGTTCTCTGGGAGCTTATCGTAATGCGGCGGCTGTCGAAGACCGCTTATTAGTCAAAATATTGATACTAGCATGGGAGAATTCTGTCAACACCGTTCTTCCAATCTTATTATTCAACTGTTTAAAGTTTTCCTTAGTGAGCAATTCCTCTCGATCTACGGTGTCTAGATCCGATATTGATATTGGTGATTAAATACTGCAGAAAGAGCTGCTGACTGGAATTATCTGCGATAAGGCGCAATCAGTTGTTCAACTTCCACCTGCCCTTCAGCAGATTATTATTATCGGTCGTGAAGAGATAATTAAGCAACTTTTGCAACATACGTTTGCATATCTGCACCAGGGCTCTAAAATCATACCTTCAAGTGAATGTGAAGGCCTAGGACAGTGCGTTCATCAACGTATGAGGCTTGCCAATAATTTATGGATGCCCCAACCAACTCCGTCTCTCGCCCTTGAGCCTTGGAGTTATCGATTATTTGGAAAAATCTTTTGTCAGCCATGTGCTGTAGCTGCTAAAGCTTCACACATGGCTGGAAGTAACGCCATGTGGCAAAATCTGCCCTCGTATTTCGGACTTCCTCCTTGGAAAAAGCTGAAGAACTTTGAGTGACAAGGCTCAGACTTGAAATCGATGGATGATGGTACGGGGAGAGGAGGAAATGAATACATTCCAATTATCAGCATAGCAAGTATAATCTCATTCGTATGCAACAGTAGTTTCCTCCCAAATTATTGTGCATTTCATAAATTGAACAACTATGTCACTTTCAACATCAAAATGGGTTGTATTGGTACATATGTACTTCATAAGAGCGTTTAGGCTTATATCTTTATACACGACGTGAATATATTTATTTATTTATTAGCCTATTAGTCATGCATGTGAGGTGTAAGACAGTGGGTTCGAAATTTGAATAATCTAAACGATAATAAGTAGCATTGCTTGGGGGCTTCCAGCCCACGAATATTTGAAGGTGGTCGTAAATGGCGCCAAAGATAAGCAGCATGTACTTGGACTTCCATTCATGTGGGCATCTTTCTCGCAGTTTCTAATTGGCTGACGTCCCGCTAAAGCTTAGTCAGAACACAACCAACTTTCTCAAACTCATCAAATTCTTAAGCATGTCTTACGTCCTCACGAATTCTTCCTCAATTCTGCTTTTTGTCGAAAACATCTCCTTGACCTGCAAAATATTTTGATCCTGCTTGATACCATGTCCTCTTCCCGAAACACGCCTATTCCAGCACAATCTGAGCTCTCGTTGGACGACGGAAACATTGTCATCCAAGCAGAATCAACTCAGTTCTGGGTAGACAAGTCGATACTTGCACACTCTCCAATCTTTAGGGATATGTTCTTGTTAAAATAAACGACACGTTCTCGATAACATCGAAGACAGTTTGTCCTCGAGGGGGGTAGGTGAGGGCACACAGATGAGCATCTATAACAATCATAGGTTACATACTAGTATACTATGAAACAAATATATGAATGCGGTTAGCCATAGAAAAGCCACAAAGATGTAAACTAAAAGGAAAACAAATATGTGCAGAAATGCGGTGCATCGCGAAAGGTTCACAAACTGGCATCTAATATTCCAAAAATATAGAGAATTTTAGAACCATCACGGGGCCAACAATTGATTGTTGAAGGATATCTAGTAATGTTCCTCTGGGATTCTGCACAAGATGTGGAGCTTGTCCTCACCAGCTTGTACGATAAAAAGTGAGAGGAAGATTCCATTCTTTGTTGTTTTTGCCTCTCAGGTTTTCCTGATCTGTATTGTCGGTCAGTGCAATATACTACTACTGCCTCGAAAATTGGTCCTGTGATATTTTTAGAGGCTTTTCTCTTGTTGCTGGTCTACGTCTGGCCTAAGGCCAACGCTTTAGCTGGTCATTTTGCATTCGTTCAAGTGATTTCAATGGCCATTGACCCAGAGATACAATAATACATTTGGCCTTGTACTATAGAATGCTGTATGTCTAGATTCGTCTCTGAGTGACCTTAAATCGAGTAAGTAGTCCGTGCAGATAGAGAAGTATGATGATAATAATAACAATAATCCTTACAAAAAGGCATGGGCGTTTCACACCTTCATCCACTCATCGTCATCCGGCGATTCCGTACCCTCGTACACAACTTCGCCCGCTTCCGTGCGGCGAAAGACATAATGCGCCGAAATCACTAGCACAAGTCGCTTTAGCGTCGGGATAGCCTCCATGATCCTCCCAGCGCTTAAATAGCGACACACGGGGCCGCGCAAGTCACAATACGCTGTTATCTCGCTGTCGTTGGGCAATATTCGTAGCATCGGCTGCAGCACGAGTGTTTCGATGCAGTTGAATCTGATGGGAAATGGAAGGAAAGGGACGGTGGCATCGCAACTCTGGAGAGCGGAAGTGAGATGAGTGCAAAGATGATAAGAACCTCCTATAGCTTACGATTCTCGTGTGGTCCAGAATCCTCAGGTGCTTTATGTCGGGCAGCTGAGCTGCGGCACACGCCACCAAGATGGCGATCTCTAACCCTGACGTAGCAGCTGTACGCTGAATACTCAGGCTCTTCAGCTTCCCAGACAGCGGCGTCAGCGCAACGAAAGTATTGAGCTCCTCGTCGTCGTCCGACCCGGCGAGGTGGTACTGCAAATGCTCCAAATTCCGCGCATGCCACGCGCCCTCTCCCATACTTCGTACAAGATCTGCAGTAACATCCACGCTCGTCAGATCCGGAAGCGCCTCGTCCGGGATGCTGATCTCCATATGCTCCTTAGGCCTCAGCGACATAACGCGGATCTCCGTCTGCTCGCACAGGAACTCCCGCAGGAGGTTCGTCTGGAAGTACGTATTCGTGAACTTCCTCAGCCGGAATGGATGCCCCTCCAATATCCACGCGTTAACCGCATCCCCAGGGAGCGTCTTCTGTCCATCTCGCAGCACGGAGAGCTCGCGCAAGGTGGTACACCGCCCCAGCGCAGCGACGATACGCCCCAGATCCTCCGCCTCGATGTCAGTCTGAGGTGGCATCGTCATCGACAGGACCGCAACCCGCTGCCCGAGAAACGGCCGCCGTGAGATGGTGCGACACCACGATTTGATGTGCCGAAAGTTACGCAGGCAAACATCGATATAGAGGAGACGCTCCGCTTCGTCGCGGAACGCGCGAGATACGGCGGAGAGGACGCGTAGATGGGCTGTGTCGATTTCGGACTGCTGGCAGATGATGCCGCAGATTTCAGCGGGGAGCGACATCTTATTTCGAGGACGATGATTGCCTAAGTGATTGTTGTAATTTGTAAATAGACTTCAATATAAGACCACGGTTTACAGGGATTGCGAGCGATGGGTAGATGCTTTCCGCTTACAATTAATATCAAGGAGCCTGCAGAGTATAGAGAAATTGTCGAAATGGATTCAGAGCTCTGCGGTAGATGAAAGAAGTGGAAAAAAGAATGAGGTCCGAGTCAAGCACCGAACAAGGGACTGCTACTTGCGGACCTCGATCTCCGGTGAACGAAATAATGGTCACGTGCATCTGGCGCGCTTAAGAGAAATAATACGCAACAATACGCGCCTTTCCAACCTTTTCATCTTGGATCAACCTTGAAAGGAAGCTCATAGTCTACTCTTCCTATAATCCACGACATATATACAATTCTACATCAATAAGCACAGTCGAGGACAGGTCGACCATCTGGTTGATGACGCAGCCTCACACGGTACAGTCCGGGGAACGGCCATCCACCAACTATTCCGAGTCTTTCCAACCGTCTTCTCCAATTGCTCTCCCGTAATGCATCTCTCCCACCTCTCTCAAGATCTACGTAAGTCCTTGGGCACCAATTCAGTCAACTCATTCCGCCTAATTGTCTTTTGGTCAGATGAGTGTCATATATAACTCGAATCATACGCTGGCGCTATAGAGACCGAGAGCAAGAAATGAGGTTTTCTTACGCACTGTAACACCGCTGCCAAATCCTTGCTATGGACTCGGAGACGCGCTTGCATGACTTCACTGGCTTCTCTGCCGACAGACCTTCAGGTCCTCGCCGGCTGCCAGTCTCGAATTGAATGCACTCCAGAATCATCGAGAAATATGTCTTTGCTTTAAATTGTTTCCGCTTCACATCCTGACCGGCTCACTATGCGTCATTTGTATCATCGTTTCCTCCATTTCAAACAATACTCTGCCATTACCGGTGATCTTCGCTGGTTACTGCGCCGGCTGGTAGGATGAACATTCTTACGCATCTTCAGAAAAGATCCACCTTGTATTTTCAAATACTCACCATCGAAATGGTCTGGACTCTGGTATCAAAGAGTAACCATGCAAACGAGTGCTGAAATTGCAATATCCACTCTGGGGTCCTGGCTGGCCAAATACTAGCACGTCTGCTGGAGTTGAACTTGGTAAGGTTTACTCCTCGAGGAGTCTCATCTGTCGTCATGCTGACCGAGGACTATATTTATTTGATTCGGGACACTTTAGGGCACCCTTCTAATATGTTGTAACGCCTCCTTCCGACTTGCCACCTGTCCCGCGCAAACGCACATCTGCTGAAGTTGAGGTCAGTACATTGTAACTCAATTGACCTGGACTTTCAGCCCTCTGAGCCACCGTCACCATGCACACCAACGACTATTCTTCAGGACACGCTCCTACAATGCACTAACTCGAGCTTGGCTGTTCCGCACAACCTCCCCCTGCTGTTTCTCATCCCAGTGCGTGTGCGGAAGGAGAACGGATTAATCGCACAAGGGGAGGACGGATAGGTAATTCGGTGTTCTTTCATTCTCGTATGATGATCATCGCGCGCGGTGATGGTTTCTGCGATCACAGTACGTACCGCTGCCAGTGCCAGTGCCAGTGCCAGTGCCAGTGCCAGTGCTTCCTCGACAACAATGCGCTGCTACTTACATACTGAGCGGCTTATTCCATCAGCACCGGGTACATCGGTTCTATTGTGCCTTTTCTTTTCTTCAAACTCACGCGAAAGCCCATGGGATAAGCGCAGCGTCGAATTTTTAGTCTTGCAGTTGACACTTGACTTTTTATAGGAAATCCTCATATTTCTCAGGACGTGACGGAATCGCACGAATGGGACGAGCTGATTCCACGTGATTTTTCACTTTTCGCCACAGAGGGAAGACTCAACGATTTGCTTTTTACTTTGATCTTCCGTTCAGATGGCACAAAATTTTACGCACCCGTACGTCGCTCAATACGCTTCTCTGATGATATGACTGGGAGTTTGTGCGTTGTGATGTTGATACTCTGGAATTCATTTTGGACTTGGAATAGCAGCCTAGTGCGTTGCACGACATAGATACAGTGGCGAGTCTCCCGCGGATCATTGGAATATCTGATCCTCGCATGCAAGGATAGGCATTAGGACCATGGATGAAACTACTGACCTGCAGCGGCAATCTCGAATTGCGCAGAAGACATTGTTTATTTTGGTGCCCAAGTCTACCGAAATTCCACATTGTAATTCTTGAAGAAAGGCCAACCCTAGTTCTGAAACTCCATCCTACTCTCGCAGAGATACGACTCTGGACCTGGCACTGAATTCCAAGTGGCGAGAGTATCGACATCAACGAGGAGAAGATCACAGGTTTCTGCTTCTTCTGCCTTCTTCCTGTGCTCTTCTTCTGCGTGTTCTGAAAGTTCAAGATCCACCTCCAGCTCTCCACTCTTCTCGTTTGTTCAAAATTATTCTATGCTTCAAAGCATCCTACTTGCTAGTAATGATCTTATCTGGTCTGCTATAAATCAAACACCGTGGACGGCGCTCAAGATTATTTCGACGTTTACCGTACACGCTCTCTAGCAGTGGCTGTGGCTTCCACTCAATCCTCCCGAGACTTCGAACCTCAACCGCCGGCTTCTGGATCCTGTAAAGCTCACGATCGGAGGCCAATTTCCAACTTTGCTACCGCGAAAAACGGCGGACCGCGGATTTTTTTTCAGCCCCTTCTCTCCGTCTTACCTTCGATATTCGCGGGCTCGAAGCTCTCAGTGTCGGGGGACTGATGTGATATTTACTTGGCAGTACATATAAAAGCAGGGTTCTCAACATGAGGCGCCCATACCGTGCTGGTGCGTATACTTGGGCGTGAAAGCGATTATGCACCTGCGTGCCTTGGCCCTTGGTCTTAGCCTTTTCCTGGCCATTTCACTCCGCATCACCCCAGCGAGAAGGGCTTCATTTCGCTTGCAGGCGAGTGTTCTAGGCTCGAGGGCTATTCTTGGCTGCTTGGTGGCAGTAGGTACTTTGTAGTTTTGAAGCCTCTTGAATCGTTCTTTCACAACCTGAACTTGATGCGCCCACTATCTGCAGGATCAGAGTTCAATTATGTTTATTGACAAGTCGCACGCGTCCGAGGTATGTGATGTGATCAAGACAATTGGGAAAGGATGACAGATCTCCGTATTGAGCGAGGTAGGTGCCGGCAGGGAGTCTAGAATCCATCAGCAGCATGATCGCGGCTTTCGAAGCAAAGCAGAAGTTGAAGAAGATGTGGCTCATGCCGGTGCGGCGAGATGCTAGGTGGCGTCTGGCATCACAGAGATGCGTTAAATACGCGTGTAGCAGGTTGGATACGAACTATTAGGAGGTAACGCTGTGAACTGTTAGAGATGGCGAGTGACGCGCTGAGAGGTGGTCGTGTGTGGGTTAACGGAGGCGCACCGGTGTGGGATGACACTGCGCGGTGTGCCCTGGCTTGGCATTTAATTGAGGGCGGGCGATAAGCGAGGGAAATAGGCGAGCGTGGGATGCGCGAGATGGGACTCTTGAGATGAGGGTGAAGACGCCGGGCGGGGCTAAGGGCCGGGTGCACATGTTGCTAGACGCTGTTACCGCAGACGCAGGAGAGAAAAGAGCTGTGTCATTTTCGTGTCATCGCGTGAGGCGGATATCTAGGCGGCTGACGTCGACAGTGGAAATCAATTAGCAGGGTATGACACGCAGGTTGGGCGTGGGACACCCCGGACACCGTTGGCGAATGATGTGCAGTAGTGGGTGTGCGGGCGGGGATGCATGGCGGGGAGGGCGACGGCTGCATTGTGCCTAGCGAGCAGAGTCGTGGTACCTTGCGGTGTGATTTGGTAATACAGACGTAAGTCGCAGCGCGGCGAGTGGACGGCCGTGGGTCTCCGGGGTCCCTGCGAGTGATCTGGTGGAGTGTTGGATCTTTTCGCCACAACCGTCAGCGAGCTCTCTCTTCCTCCGGCCTGCTCGTCGTTCCCCTCCTTCCCGTCGCGGTGGCCATCCCCCGCAGGAGCATGCTAGCACCGCCCCCGCAAGCCCCCCGACGTCTATACCACCCGACCTGCTAGATTCCCTACCCCTTCTATTCGCTCCATGGCCTCCCGTCCTCTCGAAAACAATCCCTGGCCTGCACAGACCCCCGCCGCCCAGGGCCCCCTCCCCCCCGCGTCCTCCTCCTCCTCGCGCTCCCGGCGCTCGCCCAAGCGGCGGCGCATCCACAGCATCGAGCTCGATGCCCGCGCGGACGTGAACCGGGCGCGCCAGATAATAGCTGACCAGACGGATATCCGTACGCCCTCCTCTTCTTCTTCCCAGTGCGTAGCTCACCCCGCGCAGAGAAAGCCCTCGTCGACTGCCAGATCAACTCGGGGAACGACGTCATCTCCTGCTTCCCCACCAACGACACCATCATACCCCAGCACGAATGGGCTACCTTCGTTTGTACGTCCCCCCCTCCCTTCTTCTGCCTTCTTTCCCTTATGCCTCTCCCCCCAGGGAACTCCCGCCGCCCCGAACTAACCCAAACCAACCTCGTCAACATCTACCTCTTCCGCGCCGACTCCCGCTCGCTGATCCTCTCCTTCTTCAACGAGTCCAACCCGACCAACCAGGCCGGCATCAAGACCGCACAAGTGAACGACAGCTGGTGGGGCGCGGACGGGCAGAACTGGAATGGGCAGAATGTGACGTTCCCCTTCTACTGGGTGATTACGAGGAACGATCAATCGCTGGACGATGGAGATGCCATCGCGCAATCAACATTCAGCGCCGTCCGTGAGTGCCATCCTTCGCTGACTATGGACCTCGTCTGACCCCGCGCAGAAACGACCGTCGCCGACTCCATCAGCGCCTCGCGCGCCTCCGCCTCTGCCGCCGCCGCCTCCTCCTCCGCCGTCCTCGCCTCCCTCTCCTCCATCCAGGCCGGCACCAGCACCCTCTCGCACCCCTCCGCTTCGTCCTCCGCCGCCCCCGGCAGCGTGCAGTCCACAAGCGGGAACGACGCCTTCCCCCATTGGGCCATCGCCGTCATCGTCGTCCTCGGCTTCCTCGCGATATGCGCAACGGGCATACTAGTATTCTTGATTATACGGCGCATGCGTCGTGCAAGAGAGCTTGATTCGAACCGTAACTCGATGGGAAGCAATTCACCGATGATGGCGAATGCGGCACAGCAGCAATCACCGCTTCTCGGTGGAGGTGCAGCGCTTGGTGCAGGCGGCGTCGGCGCCGGCGCAGCAGGCCCCTCCGAACCGCACGCCCCGTCCGTCGTCATGCACGATGGCGCCTCCACTATCTCCCGCGCGGGCAGCGCCGGGGACAGCGGGCCCTTCTCCGGCGCCGACGCCGCCATCATGGCCGACGCCTTCCGCAAGATGCTGCGCAAGCCCGACTTTGCTGGGCGGCCTGTCGAGGAGGGGGAGAGCCCGGAGAACCCAGAGCAGAAGGCCGAGATGATTAGCCGCGAGCTAGCGGAGGAAGGGAAAGACATTAGGAGTGTGAGTTCATCGCGGAATGTTAAGCTGGAGACGATGAGTGAGAGTGACGGGGGGACGGTGAGGGATCATGGGCGGGAGTAATTGAGTTCATTTTGTGGTTTTTTCGTTGCATTTTCGGTTTGGTTTGAGCATCTGTAGTTATTCACCACCCCCCCCCCC
>JASFDE010000120.1:0-44428 GCA_036937135.1 Nidula niveotomentosa | reverse complement strand
CACTGCACGCCACTGCACGCCACTGCACGCCACTTGCACGCCAATGCACGCTCAGCCACGGCAATTTTCCTATGCCCCATGCTGAGTCATCAGAGACAGCCAGAGGAATCTCAGTGTCCTTGTCGTTGTACCAAGTGATCTCGGAGGCATCTTTCAGATATACATAAGAGTGTACAGCACATTCGGCATCGGAATCAGCAGTATTAGACATTGAAGCAAGAGGTTGATTTAAGACTGTAAAGGAGGCAACTCACAAGATGAACATTTTGACTGAGGCACTCAAGTTATACCTTAAATACCGTTTTCACAAAGAGATTCCATTGGACCTGGCTTACGGAGAAAGCATGGTCTATTCAAATAAAGGAGATATGAAGGGGTTAGTCTTCATTCCTTGGAAGAAAATCTTCTTTCAAGCAGAACAGAAGGCAAAGTTGAAACACATGAATCCGAAATTTCAGTGGTCTTGAAGCGACCAATTACCAAGGACACAGCACCGAAAATCTGGGATCTAGATAGCCATGTACAGAGTGGAGCTGTCATTGATCATGAAGGAGTTAACCATAGGTAGAGCTTAAATGGAATGGAGAGGTACTAGAAAATGTAGGACTACGACGCATAGGTTGGTCGAGCATCCCGTAAAGCAATCATTGCGCGTTCTCAAGTGTACATCAGTTTTGAACTCAGCTATGTCCACCACCCAGTGATAATCGGCGGTTAAGGGAGTGCATACGGCCACTTGAGGGGTGATGGGTAAAAGTAATGCTACAAGTATTTTGAAGAGAAAAATTACTTATTTCGATGCGTTCCAATACGTTCGAACGCGTTCAGTTCTTAACATTTCTCATTTACAAGAACGGAAAACCGGACCCTACGTTCGGTTCTCCTCATGTGCCCGAACTTTGAACCGAACTTGCCGTCCAGTTCACAAGCGTTCACGTTCGAAACGAAGTTCAGAACCGAACCTTAAGACTACTACCATTGACCCTCAATACTAAAATATAGCTATAGTCTGCTAGACAGCGTACACGATTTAGTTTCTGAATGAACATTGTATGCTTAAAGTTAAGTTTCAGATGTGTGTTAGAAAATCTGTAGACTTTACTGGTAGAATATCGGATCATATTTTGGGAGCATTTCTCGATGCATTACATTTCCCCCTATATCTTCTTCCCTTGAGTTTACATTTTTGTGTATTTTCCATTGCTACCCTTTTTTTCCAGGTCTTACAGTATATAGATAGTCTACAGTTGCTGTATATACTCATTTGTTTGCCCTCCCCCTCGCCGTTCTTCTACGGGGACAGCAGCCTTCGATGTCTTCAAGACTACGTGGTTGATTTTAATGTTCTCTGCTAAAATCAAATTGGTATTGTTGCCGAATAGAATTGAGGGCTTCAAGTTGAACTTCCTTGAAGTAACTGTCCCAAATTGGTCCGAGTCGAACTGTTGCTTTATAAATCCCTTTCTGCGAGCACCCATCTTCTTGCTTACTTCTTACCTAGCTTGTCTTAAAGTCAGGGTAGTCGAATGTAAACAACACACTAAAGAACTTTGAAAAGATGCTCCCTTGACACGATGCTCACCTCATGAAGTACGGTCATCCACCATCATTTGTTACACTATCACTCAATGTTACATCCTCGATCTGACTCAATACATGATCTCTTTGCTTCCAATAAACTAGGGTTCCATACTGCACTATCCTGTGACTATCCTTTCATGTACCGTCTCTGAGGGAAAATTTTTATTTGAAATAGAATGTGAAAAAAAATATTTTGAACGATCTGCGATAGTGCTAGGGGGCATAATGAGGCGGGCCGCGGTCATGGCGTGCACCTCGAAGGATTACATTGGGCATCCATCGTGTCAGGAAACAATACAGCAATCAAAGACAGAGGTACGTACTTATATACCTCCAGAATGTTTACATCGGCTCTCGTGTTAGGTACAGTCTCATAATCTCGAGCTTAGGCCAGATGTAATACCCAGTAGATTTAATAAGGTTTGAGGGTATCAAGTTTAATGTTCTTAAATAACTTGGGACATGAAATCGATCAGCAGAGACCTTATAGCGGGATGAACTCCTGCTCAATATGCGTCCAGCACGAGACAGTTCGACCGCCATAAGCTCGAATTTCCATCTACTCTTGAGAATGGATACGTATTAAGCGCAATCATCCGTCAGTAGGGAGTTTTCTGGCTATGCACGACACATAGTTCAGATTATCATCAAATACTCTCCGGGTCGCTAATGTTCTAGAGCAACTTGAAGGCATGAAGATGAGCAGCGAGGTAGGAACCTATCGACCGACCGATCGAGTATCGAGGTGAACTTCAGGTAGACTGAGCGGTAGTCGGGGAGACCGGAAGATGATGTATTTAAGAAAGTTCAAGATCGGGAATAATCAAATTGTATCACGTAGAGGTGGAATCTGTTAAGTTGAAAGAGCGTGAGCGATGCTAGGGGACATGAACGGAGAAAGCGCCCCGCTGTGGCAGTGGCGATGAATTTTGCCGGCATGCCGGCCGGCCGTTGAGCGCCACAAAAGCTCAGTGCAGGCCGACTGCTGGTGTTTGGTGCGAGCCGTGTTGCCAAATACTTGGCGGCCCCGCGTGGTGTCCGCGTGCTGATGTGATCGACAAAGCCTCGGGTAAAAATTTTAACCCCACACTTCCACGGTCCACATAACTTACAACTCTGATCATCGCACTTGGTGTGCAGCTGCTATTTGCGCTCCCGTCCCCATTACATTCTGATTCTCGGGATACCCCTTTCTCCTATAATTCTGTACGGAAATTGTTACGAACATCGTAGACGACTGGCTTAGACTCAAGTATCATTATGACGACTACCGACGGTCACGATTGTCACCACGTTACACCCGCCGCGGAGGCGAAGCCAGTTGAAGATGTCTGGTTCGTGGACGGGAATCTTATCTTGCATGCAGAGAACTCGCTATTCCGCATCTACAGCGGCATGCTAGCCGCTCGTTCTTCTGTCTTCCAAGACATGCTGTCGTTCCCGCCGCCGCCGGAAGGCAACGCCATGATGGACGGCTGCCCCATTGTACAATTGTACGACTCTGCCGCCGATATGACCTACTTCCTAAAAGCCATTATGGACTCGAGGTTCGTATCTCGCCTCTTCCTCTGCCCTTCCTCGTCTGACCATGCCCACGCCCCAGCAGCTTCTTCGAGCCCGCCCCCACACCCACAGAGCTCCCCATTGTCGCCGGGGTCCTCCGGCTCAGCCTCAAATATGATGTCCAGTACCTCCGCCGTCGGGCGCTCGACCACATCCTCTCCACTTTCCCCACCTCTCTACGTGCCTGGAAAGAGCGCGACCTCAACCGGACCATTCCCCCTGTCGACAACACACCCTTCGCCGCGCTCTGCATCGCACGCGAGTTCGATCTCCCCTGGCTCGTCCCTGCTATCATGTACTGCATCTCGAGCCACCCTATTGAGAAGAGCCTCGACGGTGTGACGTGTCTCGGCACACTCGTCGAACTCCCGTGGGCCGACAAGCGCGCCGCCGTCGTCGGTCGCGCGAGTCTCCTCATGCTTCAGAATCGTGGTGCGCTTGAGCTTACCAAGGCATCGGCGCATGCTTCGATGGAGACGGACAGGTGCACGGGTGAGTCGTGTGCATCGACGCGCCAGCGCTGCGCGGCGATCATGAGCGGCTGGAGCGTCGCGGGCTTCCTCGACTTCTTCGAGGAGAACACATCCGTGTTCTCTGGGGGCATGTGCTCCTCGTGTTTGGAGACGTTTGAGCAGGGATGCCGCGCCGCAAGCGAGGATATGTGGAATGCGCTCCCCACTATCTTTGGGCTCCCATCTTGGGAGGAGCTCGAGAAGCTGCGCGTTGCAGCTCGTGATTGAGGCGCTGCAGCTGCCTCCGTGAAGGACGATACCCCGGCCTACATCCCGTCTGCGTGTCGTGCGACACCTTAGAACACCCGATATCTGCATCCACTTCGTGGACATATACCTTCGCCTTGCTGTTATGCAAGCGGCATGCTTTCCTTCTTCGCCTGTTACGCATGTTGTTTCTCATTAATATCCTCCGCATTTCCTTTCTCCTTCCGGAATTTTCACCTTTCACTTCGGGCTTCTGTTGTAGATGTATCGGTATAGATTTCGGGGTTAATTTGCTTTCATAGATAACGAGTATGTATGAGTAATGTAACGAATTGTCAAGCACTTGAACCTCAGGAGTTATTTGTTTGTCGTGCTTTATCTTCCAATTCTTCTAAATGGCTCAGTGTAAATAGTTACGTACTGCTGAATGGAGTCTGACAGTTTTGTTGCCCAGGTTTCAGCCCGACATCTCGTCATTTTTTCACTTCATTCAAGACTCAACATCATTCCAGTTCTTTGCATTCATCCTTGACATTCGCAGTTTATTTGAAGTTAGGCAGAGTGTTCAGGTCTGATTCACTACGTTGAACGTTAACGTACTAATGTTCGCTATTTAGAGACTTGAAAACCTGTGATCAGACAGTGGAGTTGCCCGCTTTGACTCTTCCTGAGTGGCGAGCACATCTATCTCGATTTCATTGCATCTAGCTATAGCTAATATCCAATTTTTTATCCTAGGGAATGTCTTGAAATCTGCTTGCTGCTTGTGTGATGAAAGCTTCCAAAATATTTAATCTCATCCGACCTTCGAAACCAAATCATTGCAATGGAGATATTCATGGAACCCCTCAATTCAGTTAGTAGAGTGCATCACTAGTACTACGTCCGTTAGACTAGTCGATCATCGTGAGGAGGTCGGTTGATCAAGTCGGCTAGAAGAAATACGCATTAGTGGTGCACCAATAAGGGATCGCACAGAGGGTTATTTCGGCAATTTTATGAAATATGTACGAAACACGATGTCGGTGTAGATGACTGGTGGGTAGGTGGTTGGAGGATGACAGAAAAAAATAAGGTTTGTCGATTGGTTGCGTACAACATTTGAACCATACAGATCCAATTCAATCAAAATATAATGAAATATAATATTCATACTTACGGGGAGTGGAATGTTTATCTTTTTTAAGAGTGGGTGACTTCCCGCAGGATTTAGATGCCTATTTTATTTTCTGAATACATAAGCGAGTGACCTTTGAAAAAAATATTTTTTGGTTTCTAAACCGTATGAAACATCTTTGATTTGATACAGTAATTTTTGAAGGTCTCGTATATCAGAGTGGATCTTTACGCCATACTCCCATTATCTGCCGTATGAACATTGACGACGAGAATGACCTTGCATTGCTCCAGCTCGTTCTTGCAGAATAGCATACCACTCAACTTCAGGAAGAGTTTCAGACAAATGCCTTGATTTTCACTGCTATTGTATGCCATGACTTAGAGGCTGCAGAAAGATGTTACCAAAAACAATTGTATCTACGAGAACGAACCTGGTAAGACTTCTGCACATGAGAATAGCGGTACCCCGGTCCGAGAGGATACGATGATTGCTATTGAATGTGATTGAACATTTCGAAAGGTAAATAAAACCAAGAACGTTATTACCACTTATCTATAAAACCATTTTTGACCTGGCATCCATCGTGAAAGCTCGACAGCTGCGTAATATTCAATGAATTTATCAGGTGTACGTAGAAATTTAGCATACTTGAGGAAGTCCAGGAGGTCCTTCATGATGTAGAGGGCTGATATGAACCCAGGCTACATTTGAGCCATACCGGGAATAAAGCACACCGTACTCATCAGTCCAAATTATTACTGGGTGTTGCTATTGGCTCGAAACATTCAAGATGAGCACTGGCACAGGTATAAAAGGGATGGACGAGTGTGTAGGTTTAGGTATTGAAAGGAGAGAAAAACCTACCTGGTTAATATACCATCGCACAGCTCCATACCTCCCAACTCATGCTCTATCTTCGTCAGAATCCAGTCATTATTGTGTATTTTTTTGCTCATAGCAAATGGAGAGCAGTTTAGTCGGACCATAGTGACAAAGTGACGCATCTTAGTAGTATATTAGACGTGGAGTGAGGTTGATACACGGAGGAGAGCGCATACTTTGGTGAGAATAAAACCCATATGACATGAGCATTACCTTGCAGAAAAGAGAGTTCGTCGGCTCTCTGTTGGGATCTTGAGAGTGCAATTGTAAAGCCTATAGAATGGAAATGTTGTAAACTTGTTCGAGGTGAACTGAACACAATGCAAAGTGGATCATAAAGCAGTGCGGAGAACAAGCGCTGAATGGAGAGATGCGGAGAGATGCGAGATAAGCGAGATCGATGGGCTGTCTGACGATGAAAAAAGGGGTTTAAAAACCCTTTGTAATAGAATTTAAGTAGAACTAGATAAGGGGTAGGGAGCCCTCGATTAGATTTAAATTTAGAAGAGGCACATCAGTTGGACTTGAACTTCGATCTATTTGGGCTCCGGCGTCCCGCTTAAGCTGATTTTGAACTAAATCCTGCGGGAAGTCATCCGGTAGGAGGGTCCAGGACTAAGAATGGTGAATCCAAATCATGAATCTTGATTCAAGGATGATTCTACTTTCCCACGATCCATCAGTTGATTCAAGATGTGCAAATCACATCATGAATCATGTCACTAATAGCCACGCACACACTCCCTTGATCAGTGACAGTATCTTCCAGTGTCGGCAAATCATCTTAAATTCAGCTGATGTTGGATTAAACAATCGGAAAATAAACGACGGTTTAATCAGGCTGTACAGAGTTGGAACGAAATTAAACGCGGATTATCGAAAAAAGTTCCAAATAATCCCGACAACAATCCTCATAGAATCACCCAAGTAATCGCAGCTTTTCAATCCCCTAATTAAATTCAAATCCTGACGACAGCCGTGTACGGTCGCATTTCTAATAAAACTTGAATCCTTTCCATATTCATACAATGCATTTTACGCACAACTTGACGTAGTTATTTACTGCGTAAACACTCTCCTAATACTAATGCACTTTCTCTCTATCCGAGTAAGACATGTTGGATTCTTATTACGCGCATCCACCTTCAGCTTGTTCTTCATGACGATTCTGCAGAGATATCTGGTTTGTCAGTCAACGGAGGCACATGAGCTCTTTTCTGCATCAGCAAAAGGCGACAAAATCAGCAACAAACCTTAGACGACTGTACATGCAGCCTGCTAGGACTATGGCTGGCGGCTGTATCAATCCGAGTCGCAGGTGTTGTATGAACTTCAATTTGGATATTCTGTAAGTTTATTCCCTGATCCTGAAGCATCACTCTTCCGTTTAATCTGAGAACATGACGCATGAGATTGATATCAAAAATTGGCTGTGGGAGCGATCTTTACCCTGCGATCAAGGTAATTGGATATGCTGAACGTTGGATGTTTAATGTGAGATGACGTCTTTGAAGCATGATGAAGTTGAATGTAATGCTTACATAATGTCTGGATACAATAAAGACCCATCCATAAAACTGTAATGCATAGTGACATATTCAGTATGATCGCTTCCTAACCAACCTTGCAAATGAAATTACAATTATTACTATTTATGGTGAACTGCAAAACGGTTAAGAACTTTAAAATCAGAACATTTAAGGAATGCGGTTCACAGTTAATAGAGCGAATATGGCCAAGAGGCTTTATATTTGGCTCAGAAATGTGCTTATTCCGGGGTAAAGTAATTACCTTGTTAGTAAGCCAGTCTCTGATAAAATGAAAGCGTTGAGTAGAGAATGCATAATATGCATGCATTCACCCACGAATGGTCCATAAAATAACTCTGTCGATAATCAACGCGGTCCTAATGAAATAGACGAAATAAGTCAGTACTTAGTAACGTACCATACGGAATAGCGAATACACGAACCTTTTCAGACCAATATTCCTTTTCTTCCACAAGAAAAAGCACAAAGAAGTCGTAATAATCACATCAACCACAGTGCTAGCGACCCAAGCGGAGAGTAGCATCCATCTAAAGCGATCGTCTACGATAGCGATGCCCATGAGAGTCTGTCCAATGATTTTAGATCCCCACGTTGTTACACATGCTAAATCGTAAAGGCTTGCTATACTGCAAAATATTGGGATGAGAAGATTGCTTCCAAATCGATATAGCCGGAAGGCATAGAGCAGCTGGGAGAGGTTTTTCAATATTAATGGTTGGTTATAGAAAAACGGAACCAACATGAACCGCACTATGGATAATTGGCCCCACAAATGCACACAGGACGATCCCAATGGGAAGCTTTAAGGAAAAAAAGGGTTGTAACCTTTCAGAAGCGTTTAATTCATAGAATCCCCACTGCGCGAAAGTCGTATATAGCATCGTAACGGCCCTAGCATTCCGTCCACATCAGGAATACCAAGTCCTCGAGCAGTCAGTTCGCATACCACAAGAGCCCAATCTAATTCATAGCAAAGTAAGAAAGTTTGTCGGAAGAAAGTAAAGCTGTTAATGCTCTTACTGTCGCCTTGATAATGATTTTATCATTCGAAAAATTATGATAATATGAAGAGGTCTGGCAAGTTAATGTGCCAAATTGAGCGGCTAAGAAAATCATAGTGATCCGAAGGCCAGCAAGGAGGTCATTTCCAGCCATCGTGGATGAGAGAACAATGGGAATTGAAGCGCGGCTTTTAAAGCACTTTCCCTTGACGTTTAGCGGGTTCTTGAAAATGACCGTCAAAGCATCTATCGAAACAGAAGCTGATCGCTTCTGTTCATTTCAATCGTGAGAGGGTATGGTTTGCAAATTTAAAAGACTTCACTGGCAATCACTAAATTGGCTCTTATAATCCTACATTAGAGTGACTTAGAATCCGAAATCAAGGTAAGTAAACATACATATGTATCCCAGTTTTTCTTCTCATTCACGGCGTAGCTGAGAAATAATATACAGTAGAATTTATAATTGATATCAGAAGCACATCATGGCTACTAGAAACCATGCATATATAAGGAGTCAGGAAAACGATATACATATCAAATGCCAGAAAGGGCAAGTAATAGTATCAGTATTTATATCTCTTGAGAAAGCTAGTCCTATACCATGAGAGAAAGATGAGTCTCTGGTGACGGTATTAAACGTATCGGATGGGAATAAGTGGGCATCATGAAAATAGAAATGCATTTTGATCCTTACCGCGTTGAGAGAGCATTCTCCGCAAGGTGATGGAGGAGCAGCACCGAAATCCAGATTGAAGTCACAAATTTTCCGAATATTCTGCATTGAGATGTGGTGGTACCAAATGGTTTGTAGATAGTAAAAAGATGTATGCATCAGTGATATAACATCGGCAGAGTTCGAATTACATATCTTGATTGATCTTTGACATTTGATTAGATTCAGTCTCTAATGAATCCCGCGAGGGTGTATTTCCGGTTGTTTCTGCGATACCATTGCTGAGCCACAGAACAGTTTCTTTTGGAAATTGAAGTGTGCAGGGAATAATGTAGAAAGTATTATTGTCTATAGGTCCTCCTACAGAAGCCCTTATATACATACTGTATATAGTTTCTACATCCTTCTACTACATCCTGCAATCTAATCTTCATAATCCTAAGTACATAATTACTAATCATATTAGTCAGCTCAAGATATAATCTACCTGTCTTGAGAGTGCCTGATGACATTCCAACATTTTTGTACTTATCTTAAGTGGAAATCTTGTATTGTATATAAGCACAAGCTGTGTTGACAAAAAGCTTTATCAATGTTAGATGACAAGGTTACAAGCAGCAGAAACTGTGTTGTTTCAAAATGGAGGAAGAATCTTAAATTTCAATTAAATCAAATTTATAGTCTCAGAAGTTCTAAGTACTTTATCTGCAAAATTGTATTATAAAAGTGGCTGCAGCTCTCATGCCAAATCATGGTGACCAAAAAAAGGATTTCCCTTCCATTTCAACTGACAACAAAGCTGATGTTAGGGCTAACACTAGGTATACACAAAGTAACAAGTCAAATTTTATGCTGTTGGGGCATGTGCCCTATGTCAGCCCTAATCTACAAGTATACATTCACTACATACATTATCTTAAGAGACTTTGTAATCTAAACAGCCATTACCTCCCCACCTTTGGTTGGGAGTGATGTAGAGCCTTCAAGAGGTGAAAAACACTCTGTGAGGACATGGAGTATGGTGCAGGTGTTGTTGGTATGAGACAGTGTAACAGTGGTTGTCCATGCATGAACAAGTTCTACTAGCAGGGAATAGCTGCTGCTCTCTGGCTTGGGGGGCCCATTTTATTTTTCTTCTATGGGAAATCAGGGATGGGCATCTGTCCATATGGTGTTGCAAAGTGTTGTGTGTTATTTATGTAATGTATGAGGTAGGGAATCACCTTGTTGTCAGACAAGAGACATGAAGTGGAAGATACAAGGTTTCCTAGTGCTCTTTTGACCATGATCCTGTGCTGCTTTTAGACAGGGCAATAATGCAGCCAGTGGCTCACAGTCTTCTCTCTCTCCACATCCCAAGCAGTGAGAACTCTGCCCTCTGGAATTGGTGGAGATACTGATTCAGGGGTACATGACCCAGCTGCAGTTGCATCAACAAACTTACTGCTCCCCTGGACAGGTGCTCCATGATCTTCCTGTATTTTATGGATGAGATCAATTGGTCTATTCTGTGGATTTCACATATTGCTGAGATCCCTTTAAGTGTTGCATGGCCTCTCATTTGATATTCTCTGCATATGAATGCCTTACAGCTACTTTACTGACTGGTAACTGTGTTGTTAGGAAGCCTGGTAGCTCATGCTGCTGGCTGATGTCATCACATGCTGCCCTCTTTGCTAATCTGTCTGCCCACTCATTCCCTGCTATGCTTTCATGCCCTGGCTCCCAGGTAATGTTTTGAAGTCCAGTTGCAAGAGTAGAAAAATACTGAGACCAGACTGGACCCCAACTAATCAGGACTAGAAACTGTCATGAATTCACCTCATCTTTTTGGTGCTTATCATTGGATCTCATCATAGGGAGATCTTATCACATAGACTATGGATGAACAACATGAGGTGACTGTGCACAATGCAGACAACACATGGTTTCCTTTCTTTAATTATTACTTACATGCACAAGACACATGTAGTGTAGCAGATTCTATTATTACTTACAATGTGTAGTACATGAGTTATACATGCACAAGATATGTGTAGAGTAGTATTTAGATACTTCATTTGTATTGGAACCCCAGTCTTGAGCTGGTCTTTTCTCCACTAGCAATATACCCCACTCTCCACTTTCTGTTTCTCTTGTCCCTTCTCCTCTCTGTAACTTTTCCTTTTCCTTTGAGTGATTAGACAACCTTAACATTGTATTATTGAGAGTGCATTGTTTGTGTGTCTGACAGAAAGTATAAGTACTGATCAAGACCATAACTGCAGTCCAGTCTTCAGTCCATCATGATGTCAAAAATATGAAGACTAATGAAAAACCAGTTTGGACCAGTTGAGACTGGTCCTTCAAGCTCTAAAATTTCCAGGACATAGATCTACATAATGAGTTTTGAGTAATAGTTAAATATATTCTACATTTATTGACAGGTGACAGAAAAAATAATACATGATTATGCTTGTATTGTAAAACAGAAAGGTGGAGATCTGTGTGGTCTGGCACATAGATGTGTTGATCTAACCAGAGAAGACTGGAGGAATCTAATGACCAGTGGGGATGTGTGGGAATAGGGAGATGGGAGGATTTGACTGGATCTGATGCATAAGAGTTGTGTATATCTGTATGAAGACATTCTACATCTATTATGATGGCTGTTTGGAATATGAGGAATGCTAGAATTGTTGCACAGAGAGATGTGGAGAGCTGAATCTGACTGACTACTGGCCAGAAATTGTGGGGATTAACTTGTGCATAATCACTATTTCCCCCTTTAGGACAGAGCATCAGGTTTTATACTTGATTTACCAGGGTGAAAGAAAATAAAGAGGTTAAACTGTGAAAGGTATTTGGACCACTGAGCTTGGCAGCATGTAAAGACTTTACTTGTAGCAAATTATTTGAGATTTTTGTGATCAGTAACAATGTCAATTGGAGTACTGGAACTTTCTAGATAATGTTGCCTGATTTTGAAGGCTTTAAAAATAGCAAGGGGTTCCTTGTCATACATGTTGTAATTGAGCTCCAGAGCTGTAAATGTTCAGGAAATGGAAGGCTATGGGATGAATTTCTCCATCCTTGTTAAGGAACTGAATGGCACCCAAGGCATAGTCAGAAGCGTCTGTTTCAATGATGAGCTGAGTGTCAGGAATGTAATGAGTGAGTGCAGGAGCACAGGTGAAAGCCTTTTTGAGATTGTTGAATGCAGTGCAGCATTGTTCACTGAAGTTCTATGAAGCATTTTTAAAAGTTCAACATGTAAGAGGAACTACAATATCAGAATAGCTAGCAATGAATTGACAATAGAAGTTAGCAAAACATAAGAAAGACTTTATGTCTTTCACTTTACACAGTCCAGGCCACTATTGAATAGTTTTGATCTTGGCTAGAGATATTATAAGTCCATCTGGAGAAAAGATGTAACAAAAGCTGTGTTAGTGACAGAGATTACCAGAGATGATGTCATTGGACTGGAGTCTGACTGCAAAGGAGAATGTAAATATTTAATATGGCCTTTGTCCCTGTCAATTGATGGATTGTATAAGGAAAGCCAGTTGTATGCTAGAACTGCTGAGTATGAGGAGTTGTCAGGAGTCACATAGAAAGTGACTGTAATGTTTTCCCCTGAGGCAAAGGTGAGAGGAATCTCTGAAGCCTGATTTATGACAGAATTTGAGGAACCATCAAGTAACTTTAATTGTATAGGTGGTATAGAATATGCAGGGAATAAATTTCAGGAGATGAAGGCAGAATTGAGGAAGCAGCAAGATGAGCCAGATTCAATGAGCATAGAGAAAGATAGATCTGAATGGAGCAGATATTTTAACATAGGTATAAGGAAATTGGAGCTAGAAAGAGTGGACATGTTGAGATGGACCTCCTTAATTGCACCAGAGGGAACAACACAGTCCTCAGTCAGTGTGCAATTCTGAAGACTGTGCTCTATTTTTTCAACTCTATGGTGGAAGTTGAAGCCATAGAGGCAGGTGCAGTGGTCATAGTGGCATGTCCCTTAGCAGCTTCAGAGGTGCTCTTAGGACAATCAGTGATGATATGACTGGAACCTCTGCATAACATGCAGAGATTATTATCAAGGTAGTGTTCACACTCTTCAGGGCTGAGCTTGCCATCCTTGCCTAATTTCAAGGATAGGTCTGGCTTATTTTGACCTCCTGAATTCTACTTGGACTTTTCTTTGCTGGAATTCAAGCCCTTGCTATAATAATTATTATTATTGGAGTTGGAATTAGAGGAACTATGGTTTCGAGAGCTATTTCCAGAGCTTTTCCTCTTAGACTTCTTGTCATATTTTTCAGACTTGTTCTGTTTCTCTGTACATTGTTTCTTGTGGTTTATTTCATTCTGACACACCAAATGGTGTCCATCAATTGTGAGATACTGAGCACAGAGCAAGTCAATGTTGACCACTTGAGGATAATGAATTAATTCATCCTTGATGAAAGTCAGTGAGAGAGAAGGCAATACACATGAAGGAGATGTTGCAGACCTCTCAAGAACCAAAACCCTAGTAGACTATAGGAAATAGGACTTAAAGTAAGAGGTTGCACACAGGATAGTGCTACATTGAAAATGAGCAGAGTGTCAGAAGGGTTTTGAATATAATTTGTAAGAGACCTAAGAACCAACAGCTTCAGCTTGTGTGCTGCACCCTTTCAGTTCTAATGGGTTCAACTTTAGCATAGTGGTCCACACATCAGAAGTCATATCACAGGTCAGAATGTTGTCAGAGACAACACTGGATTAATGACAACTAGAGACTAGGTCTAGTGTTGAGAGCAAGATAGACTAGTTCAACTGAAGTCAAACTGGAAGTGAAGTTGAAGATTAGTCAGAAGTCTGAAGCAGAGTGAATCAGATAATCTTAGTCAATATTTGAATTGGGGTCTATGGTACAAAGTAAGACTACTTAAATACTCATAAGACTAATTATATAGTGAAATTGGAAATGGTAACACTATAGTAATGAGAGATAATAGAGTCTTCTGACATATAATAGAAGAGTGGAATCAAGGGCAAAAATGTAACTGAGCAGAAGAGTATCTGGACATACTATTGTAAATAGCAAGTATCATAGAAACAAAACAAGAGTCCATAGTAATGATATAATGAGAAAAAGCAGAAGAGTAGTGGAAGTGTGATTGATTGTCAGAAGCATAGTTGGAAGGATTTTGTGGATATAACATACTTCTCCAATACAATACATGTGCAATGTATGTGGACAATAATACTGCTGCTTTTATGGGTGCAATGTTCACTGAAGATACCCATCTATACATTCGAAAAATGGGTTGTGAAACAAATAAAGAAGAAAAGCAGAGACTGGATAACATTGTTCTTCTCAATGAAGAGAAAATTGTTGTCAAGGTTGCCAATAAACAGAAGAAAAGTGACAAAGATAGCCAGGAAGCCTCTCGTCTTACTGCTATCATACTTGAGTCCAACATGAAAAAATTAGATGATTTGAAAGGAGAAAAACTGAAAGATTAGTTTCTTGCTTTTAGAATGGCAGGTGCCCCAATCCCTAAGGGTGTTCACAAAGGGAATGTGGTTGGAAATCTAAAAGATGCTATTAAAGCAACTATTGATAAATATAATGAGGGGGAATGGGTACTGAACAATGGAAATTTACAAATTACAAGTATTCAGGAAAGTGATCAGGAGATTTCTCCAGGTTATGATGATGATTAGGGTACCATTGAAAATTCAAGATAAATTTCTAACAATGTTAATAACATTTGCCCTCTTTGACCAATTTTTAACAGCGGTTTGGAAATGTTTATAAACATTTTGTTAATAACATGTTAGAAATAAATTTCAACCATGTTATTAACATTGGGGCGAGTTAGAAATTGTTAAAAATTCCCTTTTGGGCAGTAAGACAGCATTTTTTGTATCTAAAAATGCCCTGTCATCAATCTGAGTACTACCAGTTGTCAAATGCTTCAGCAACACTAATTTTCTTCTCTAAGTTAGCTGCCTTAGCTGTAGCTGAGGCCCCTGCACCCTTTGACATTGCTATGGACACTGTATCAGTCTCGGAGATCATGTCCAGCAGAGCCTTCAAGTTGATGTCAATATTTGGATCGATCTCGAAGGCTATTCGGCTTTCCATGGGAGTCAACTGTCCAGTGGCCAGTCGTGGTGCTGTCAAGGTTTCTTCGTTCTGACCTTCATCTGTGTTCTCTTTGTTGTCTGAATCTTCAAGCTCTGGGTTCTCGCCTTTGTTCTCGCCCAGGGTTTGCAATCTTGCAAGTGTTTCCTTGTTGATCTTCCGAAATTTAACAGCCAGTCAATAGGATGACTCGGCAGATCCTGCTTTACCTGTCTATTGGTAAATTTTTCTTCAGTGCTCAGCCCAAGAATATCGAAGGAATTGGGCATCTCAGACATCGTCTGTGAAGGGAGCAGGAACCGGGAAGTGCTGGTTCAAGGTGAAATTTTGGTTTCCAACCCTCTCTATCATGCCATTTTGATGTAGACACCGGTGCTAATATACTCTGAATTTTTAACAATTTCTAACATACCCAAAAGCCTATCCCAGACCGTCGGTGTTAATAAAATGTTAATAACATGTTATTAACATGAATTATTAACAGTGTTTATAAACATTGACTTTTCAACAGTACCCTAATGATGATGAACAGAATTGGGAAGATGAAGAGTAGAATACATAATATGTGATGCCTTTTTCACCTATTTAAATGCACTGAAAATTGTTTTATGAATTAAAAAATATTATTTACACTATTTTACATTATACTGAGTGAAAACCACATGAAAATCGGTCAAGAATTGACTGAGAACTCGTCAAAAGAGTTGTGTACCAGGTTTTATGGTGCCGCGTGTGACATAGTGTGACATATCGCTGCCGCCCTGGTGACGTTGCCGACCCCCACTAAGTGTCATGGCACAGAGAAGCAATGGTAACCGGAAGCGCTTGCCACCGATCCCCGATCCCTGTGACTGACCAAGTTTTCACCCAGCCGGCCTTGCAGTCGACCATGACGAGTTCCTGTTTCTAAAGCTAGGCTTGCAACATGCGAATGGACCAACCATTCATGGGGCACACGCATATTCAAGTGTGGTTCGACTCTCTAGCCTCTGGATCTGAATCTGCATCGACGCTATGCATTTTGACGCCTTCCAACGTTCTTGACGCAGGCGTCTGCCAGGACTATCGAACCGGGTAGATGACCGCGAGGAGGCCCCGTATATGAGGAGGAATCCACCAAGTGCGTTTACATTCTACTCATCCACAACCCACCCGTTCGCTCAGAGTGTCATCAGCTGAGCGGATCTCCGCACCCATCCTCGACTCTTTTGGACTGGGATGTCTCGCCAATCCGCAATCCGATACTGCCTATGAGGTTCATGCGTCCGTATACATGCGCAACACGGAGATAAAACGTCCTCGACTAGTATAGACCCGTACTACGGCGCACACAGACGAAGAATGACATCTCCATCCTAGCCCTATCGCATCACCCGCTGGCGACGCAGCGCAGACTATGCGTAACTGGGATACATCCGCACTTCATATCAGTACCTACAGAAGTATATGAGCATCGTCGCCACTACCATCTACCACTGACGCTCCCTACCATCATTGGAACGCAACGACTGCTCTCCGGAAGCAGCTCGAATAGAATTTCTATTCCACATCGATGACTTTATTCGACCATCGCTCACGGTACTCCGATTACCATCTTTCTCGAGTTTACCCCACAAGTTTGCGCAAGTCCTTTCTGCAGCCGTCGATGGGGGGGTGCTGGCCATACAGCCTCGAAGAGTTCACAGCTTAACAATAATGCTTGCGTAACTCTTCTTTGAAGGCTCAAGCGGTCTAGAACTATACAGTTACCCCTACCCCACCCTCTACGCCCTTCTTCTTTCTTCATGGGCCGACCACTCGCCGCTCTCGTGTAAGAGCATGGTTTCTTCAAAGCAGTCTCACTTGCGTCACAGATGCTATCCTTCAGTTCCGGAGAGAACAACGCTTGATTTTGGACGTATCGCTTGTTTAAAGTCATTCTTGCAGCTGTATCCATGACTAAGGGAGAAAGGAGCACCACGAATCGTCTCTCGTATAAAGCGTCGACGTGCTCCATAAGCAGAGGAATTGATGGTTTGGTGCCGATCGCATGACTTGCTTGCCACCGTTGGTGTCCGCGGGCATTGAGACAAGCTTTTCCTATAGGACGACCACTTGCAGCTTTATGTCTGATTACTAGGGTATGGGTGCTGGTCATCCTGTCCAAGATGCGCTGTCACTCACCATCGTCAGAGCGCTGACGTTGCTGAGCCTTATCCTATTCCTCTGCTTACCGTTCATCGTCTCTGCAGCTGCCAGGGTAGCCTTCCCGTGTCCAGCTACGTACACAAGCACGAGGGGAGTTCGGCGCTACTTGCCTAACTTCGTTTAGAGCCTCTCATGACGGCCAGGTGCGGAACGAGATCAACATTTTGTTGAGGAGGTTGGCATAGCATATTCAAATGCAAATCTATGAAGAGCGTTAGGTGTCGTAGGACGCCCCATGCACTCTTCAGGCTGTGTATGCGCACCAGCATCCAGAGATCACTACTCCGCTGGCTAACCAGTAGCCGCGGAGTGGGTCGTGACGATGCTGCGCCACAAGCGGCTTTCGGCTTAGTCTCGGGACGAGATGACATACCGAGTGTGCCCTAAGGATCGTTCTATGGGATGTTCTGGCTGCAGGTGATTTCAAACCCTCACGACTCCATGGACCTGCATGAATGAATTGGAATGTCGCAGCGATGAATTTTCAAACTTCAACTTGGGATACGTGTTAGCCTTATGGTCTCCTTCCTGTCTTCTCCCCAGCCTAAATCCGTACTCTTGATCCGATCTTATCAATCCTCCTCTTTCGCGGACTAATCTACCACCTCTATCCTATCCACGATCTGGTCGTCTCCGCCCATGTGCCATAAGTCTACCCCACGCCACCAACCACCACGAACACCGTCGCCCCCCACGGCGCACGCGTTTGCTCCGCTCCACGCGCAAGCTCGACGTTTTGCTAAGCACCACGCCCTTCCTCTTCGGATGCGACATCTCCGCCCCGACTCCTCTGCACACATTCAAGGCGTACTGCCACGAGGCGAGCGTATCACACAGCCGGTTTTGTCTCTTCATCTTCTGCACAGCGTCGCTCTTAATCCCGGTGTCTTGTCTTCCATACCCCCACAACCCTAGTGTCGCCTAAATTCGCAGCCCAGCTCCCGCCGAACATGAGTGCGGGGAGCCCATATGGAAGATAGCAAAGCCCACGAGGACGCTGTGGAAGAACATCCCCTTGATTTGCATTTGGTGGTTTGTGCAGGTCCTCCTCCCAAGCAAAGATGTCCATCCGCGCTCCGTTCCAACCTCTGCCTCCTCTTTTCCACCCACTTCACTCCGGGTCGTCTCCGTCACTTCCTCCTCACCTTGCGACCCAATCTTCCATCTCCCACATCCCAGAGCAAAGGCAAGCAGAGGTTCACCTTATCCTGTACGTTCCATTCGCCGCCATTCGCCGCTCCAATCACGTCCCTTCCGTCGTCACGTGCAATTGCTCTCCTCCCACGACACCCGAGGAAAAACAACGCTTGGTAGCGATGCCTCTATGCGCACATCTTGCGAGGAAGTGTGAAGATGCGCCCTCGCAAATGGCTTGATTCCTCCTATATTCGAGCGGAGGAGGGAACATGGGCACTGCGCGACGTAGACTGCGGCATGGGCAGGGCCGCGTTATCTAGCGTCAGGCTGTGTAGAGCGGACGTAGCGTAGGGGCGGTTGAATGATGGAGGGAGTGAATGAGTTGGCGGGTGTGTTTAACGATTCCTCGGAGTTCAGGCCGGTGGAGTCGGGTTAGCTTAGGGTTGTGTTGGCCGAGGTTTGGTCGAGGTCGGAAATGGGATCGGGATCGGTTTGGGCACTCCTGAGGATTCGTTGTCTGGATGCAGCAAATACACTTGTGGTGCTCAATGTCTTCCTATTCTTGTCGCCGTCGTTGTCGGGAGTGCTGACCGCGCCTGACTTTCTTCTGTGCTCTGGTCTCGTGCCGGCCGGTATAAGAGATGGCGGTCTAAATTTTATATAATCACTTGCAAATGAAACTCATGCATTCCAGCCCTTCTATCTATTGGATATACTTCGTTCGTTCAACACTGAACTCTCTACCTGCCACATTGAAGTTGAAGGTGCGATATTGACTAATAAAGTGAAGCCGATACGCATGAACGAGTGAAAAAATGGTTGAACCCAGGATCGAACTGGGGACCTTCTGTGCACAATGAACCCTCCTGGTTGCTTGATATTGTGAGACAGAAATCATAACCACTAGACCATTCAACCATGGTAATTGGGCATACTTCATGACTTTATAAATAGCAACCCCTGTTGCTGCAGACAATTCCGCGACATCAATTTGAATTCTTAACCAAGGAATATTTCATAGGCTCGAGTTCATTCAAATGGATGCTACAAATACATTCGCAAAAACTTAATATTTTGAATTATTCAATCCACCTTCGCCCTTAGTATTTCCAGATCTGCTTCGCTGTCTCCACTACCAGCGACAATTTCTTTTTTTGATCCTGTTCATGTGTACGTAAAATTTCTGTAAAACCTGTTTGTACGAAACCAAAGGTACAGACCTCCTCTGTGATAGGATTTCCGATCCAGCCAGTAGCAAAGCCGCATTGAGTACTGATGCACAATCTTTTGAACGAGATTAAGGACCATACGGAGTGTAAAATCAAGATGCATCTACGCACTGGTTCAAAGCAGCCTCCCTGCTTCTCTCGGAGTTTCCATTGCACATAGCATCCACTGCCTGATTTACTCTCTCTTTGAGTTCGTCCATGGTCTCAAGCTATACGGAAAGATAAGGCGGACTTGCATTTGCTAATGAGACACAGACTACTACAAAGTTACTTACCTGTGGTTTTTTCGTGGTTACAAGACCCAAGATAGCTGTTTTATTGAGAGGGAAATGTCTCAATGGCGTGAAATCCCCGGCGCGCTCGGTATCATATTCGAGCTGGAAGAATAATCAGACTATGAATAGATCACTGGGAACTTTTAATCTACTCGCATAAAATGCATCCACGTCTAAATGGTTGAATAGCTTCACAGAAATTCGCTCGTAACTGCCTGAGGGGAAACTTGGTCCAGGCTATGCAGCCCATTTAATAAAAAAGTTAGCTAGAGAATCTTGTAACGAAGCGGCATACCCAATTGCCGCGGCAGACATGCACGCCAAGAGTCAAGTCGCTGGGACGATCTTTGCTGCAATAATTGACAGCCCGGATGTATGTCTCGAAGATTGCTTCGTGGTCAATCCCATCTTCTTCCATGCCGGCGAGCATATCTTGGTTGCAGAAGTGACAGAACGTCGGATTGTCAAGTTGGATAGAACGGCATCCAAGATCGTATAGATCTTTGATCTCTTCTTGGTATGCAATGCCTATGTCCTGAAAGTATTCGTCTGCATCATGAAATATTAGCTGGAGAATTTTCAGAAAATTGGAAGCAAATATTTGCCGTCATTGTGGTATATAGATTGATCATATATTGCAGGTAAATTTCCGCGACGGTTATGCATCCACATGGGAGAGCACATAGTGATCTTGATATTCTTCACGTCCTGAGAAGAGAAATTACGTTAGTTTTGCTAGCTGGAAAGAAGAAGGGTTATAAAATTTACTTCTGGAGCTACAAGGCTCCTCAAGTACTTGAAGTCTTCCGTGTAGAAACCTTTCGTGCGTTTTATTTTACCCTGCAGTTTCAATTGCGTGTAAGTTATTTCTTATGAGATTGGATCCATGATTTAATCAGGACGCACGTCGCAGAAATAGGACGAAATTTGTTTCATTCCAAAATTCATCAAAGGTTTTACGAAGGGAAGATATGGCTGTGCACCGAAACTATTAGCACATCGAAACCTCAATGGTTCGAATAGGATATTAAGACGTGCCTTGAGCTCAGTGATCGCTGTACCATAGTAAATATTTCGACAAATGCAATTTATAACGTCATGCTTACGGATAAATATTTGTTTCATGCCCTCTAATTTTTCAAATACTCCATCGGAAAATACTTCTCTACGAAGATGTAACATAAAGCTCCGTTAAATGGAATGATCAGTACTCGTATTGAATGAGGAATGACCTCCTCATTTCACCGTCCGTAATGATCTTGAGGCCAGTCTCGTGCTGCATCTTCACGACCTCTTTAACAGCCTGATCTTCGGCTTCTTTCAGCTCCTCTTGACTACATTGCTTCTGGTTATAAAGTTGACGCTTTTTCTTCAACTCCTCCGGGCGAAGAAGGGAGCCAATATGCTCTGCACGGAAGGGCGGAAATAGATGTAGCGAGGGATTGGAGGGATTCATTATCTGCTGCACATTAGAGTGAGCACTAACATTAGGAAGACTCAGACCATGCATTTATAAGCAGGGGTGTTTCTTAACTAGGTCTAATGTGCTCGAGGAGTTCTACACACCAAGCATCAGGTACCTGAATGTCTAAAGAAAAGGGGTAGATCGCTTACGTTAGATTCACTTACATGAATATTAGCTCTTCTATAGACAAATGTATGCTTGTGGAGATGTTCTTTTTCTCTGTTTTCCGAAACCACTGCGGCGTTCATAGCTCAACATCGTTGTGCATACTTGATAATGAGTCCGTGTATATTAATATGGACAGAATGCAAGTAAAAGCAAACGTACCTGGAGAGAATTAGGAGGCTCAACTCTACCAACTGTGGACGAATGCTGAATTGGCCGCATCCTTCAATTCTCCGTGTCTAATGAGTTCCTTTTTTTCTAGCTTGCGATGAGAGAGGAAGCATGTTCAAAGGGATCACATGAAGTAAGATAGAATAGGGCTTAGGGGCTTTATTTTAATTTTCCCCTTACTTGACTTACACGACTTCCATGGGAATCAATAGAATGTGATATTTCGGGCTGCAAAAGCTCAAATTGGTCGCGCAGAAGTATCCAAGTGCGTCCGAAGCTCGCGACGTACACGTTGAGGAGCTGGTGCGCTGTTAGATTCTAACTTTATCGATACGAGAGGCATAAAAGTCGAAATCTTCTCACATCTAAATGTAGGTAAGCACATGTATAGTAAATGACTAGTGATGATAAAACGTTGATAATGGAGCGTAGACAATGCGTGGGAGGCAATTAGCTAGGAGGCTTGAACTTTAAGTTGCAATCACTGCTGACATCCCACTATATCGCAAGATGGAAATTATTGCGAAATGCATTGCAGCTGGATAACCATTGCTGTACGTTCCTCTCTAAGGAAAAACATGATCTAATTCTTTTATTTTGAAGGAGGGAAAAATGCTTGAAATGTTGAATCGTGATCAAATCTACAGCAGTCTAATTGTTTTCCTGCTATGCGTTTTGATTTTTTCAAGCAAAACCTGCACGAATCGGAAACTTCCGATATAATTCACACCGTTACAGGATGTTTCAATTACCGGTGATGGAAAATCTGTTGAGATTCATACCAATTTCCAGGGGAAATAATTGTCAATTTGCAATGAAATCCTACAAAGGCAGAAATGTACCAAATCGATAGTTATTTCCCCCACAATTAGTACAAATCTGAATAGATTTTCCATCATCAGTAAAACAAGACATTCTGCAACGTTGTGAATTTTGTCGAATTTTTCCGATTTGTTCCGATATTCTTGAATAAGAATGAAACAATTACTGTGCTTTGCATAATTCTTTGAATATCAACTTTTTCGTGAACACCTTCTCACCGCCAAACAAGTGAAGTACAGTCATCCACCCCCCAATGTGACACCACCGGTCACTGTTACACTTTCACCTTCGACAGGCTCTTCCAACAAGGCACTCTAGAAACGTGAAATAAATTGCAAAATAAAGCCTTACATCTGATCTTTAATGCAATATATGTTTCAGGCATAATTTATGTCAGACTATAGAACTATTAGCAATATGAAACATCTAATACCTTAAAAAGCAATTGTTTTAATATTTTGAGGGAGTGCAATGACTCACTAATGAACCTGGACTTCGAGCTGCAAGCATCCAATCTTCTCAACGAAGCCTATCGCACAAAAAACTAAATGTCAGCTACAGTACCAGGAGGAAAAGAAAGAGTCGAGCAAAAAGAAAGGGAAAGGAAAGTTGGTCTTTTTGATGCATACCAATTGGGGAACTTAATTTACGACATGTACAAGTCTATATTTGAGCGAGAAACTGCAAAGAAATTTTGGGCAGCTAACCAGGGGTCAAATATAGTCAAAGCGATTTCTGTTTCGAATATGATTCACTATACTCGTGAAGCATTCGTGCTCTTGCTACAGCTAGTGAAAGATAGGCTTCGGCCCGCGGAGGACACATGGACTGCTGCTATTGAGCGGCTCATCTCACTTTTACTTGACGCAAGGTCAATCGAGTCGATGGACACGTTACACCTTCAAGATTTTTGTGGGCAATTATATCGACATGGGGTATACTGATTGCATTTCTTGAAAAGCTCAAGAATCGGAAGGTTTTCGGGGTGGGCCACGATCCCGGATCTCGTGCGCATTATCCTTGTCGTCCCCCGTGAAAAATTGGCGGTGTTGGAGAAATCAAAAATGGAGAAGATCGGCACACCACCGTTACTTTGTGACATGTCTGGTGCAAAATACTACAATGTGTTCACCTCTGTACATGTTGCGTTCGGACGCGCAATTTCCGTGGGAACAAAATCTCTTGCTCAAGTCATCTTTGAAGAGGATTTGAAGGGTTGGGCGGGAGATTCTGCGCTTGTTGTATCATTTATTATTCCGTCTTGGCTTCTTTCTGATCTTGAACCTCCGGAAGGACTCAGTATCGGCTTTGGTGTTGTTAACACGCCTGCTGCAATAAGATGTCTTGTGAAGAAGCTGGGTCTCGGCCTTCGTATATTCAGTGCCAAGCTTATGGACGAGACACATATTCACGTCCTGCCTGAGCATCCCTTACCCTCTCGATATTCATCCCCGCTTCCACTTTCGCCTTCACAGCCTTCGAGAGCTGTAATATCCCAGATTGGCCATTCTGGAGCCGCGTTTGTAGAACTGGATGAGCAGTGCGAGTTGGTCTCCTCTTTGACTGCACGAGTGTCCGTTACCGATGAAGACTCTGTGCGCATATTTTGCACAGATGGAAGTAAGGCTATCCCACAGATCACGCAGCTCTCGCCGTGCATCATTCGAGTTACTCTGGGTGGCCGAGTCCAAGCTATCGCGTATCCTTTCCCTGTTATCGGTACTGCGCACCGACTAAGCCTCGCTCGAAAATCACGATATATTGAGGTGTGTCGTTGGCAATATTTTGTTTTGGTGATCTGCGGCTAACATTCCACTGTTTTTGCCTCAAAGATAATTGTACCGCCATCGAGATCGTTGATGCCTGATGGAATGAAGCTCAATCCGTACCCAGTCATCAATACCATTGGATTATTGAACGCATGGAGCATTCACCGCGTCAATCTCCTCGCTTCACCCGCCCTCGATGTCAAAGCCAAGAACGTCCAAGAGTGGCTGAACCCCCACATTAATTCCATGATGTCGGCTCGCGAACGATCACTTAAGAAAGAACACGAGAACGACACCATAACGTTCGTCAAAGACAGCATCCACTCCATTTTTGTTCGCGCAGCTGGCATGCAAGGTAAATCTGTGCAGAGACTTTTCTCGTTACGAGATGAGAAGACAAACAACTGCGATACTCTTTTATTCATCGATAATCTACGGTTTGACCTAGCCTCCCATACCATGATCTGCGACGGCTACGTCCTGCCTCTTTATCAGAGCTTAATGAAGGAGCTGGCGGTGCCGTTCGCGAAGTTAGTGCATGAAGGAGAGATGGTTCAAATCACAGTGTTTGAAGGTGAGATGAAGGCATGGAAGCAGCTCTTGCCTGCTCTGGTTGAGCGGTGTCGATCTTCGTGGACACATGGTGCAAATTGCAAGTATGTGGTTCAGGGACGCATTCCACTCACAGAGGATATGGAGGTGAATCCTTTGTGCAGTTGTGGAAGCGGGAAGGAAGTCGAAGGAATGCACAAAGTCGAACTGTGGAAGAAATTCGCGCCGTACGTCACGCAAATTGCACTTTCGCCATTGTTCGCCGTATCGTACCTCGAGACTGTTGGACGGGATCCAGAGGCTCGCAAGTGTTCCGTGTGTAGGCAGAGAGGTAAACCTCGAATCAAGGAGTGTACGGGGTGCAAAAAGGTACGATATTGTTCACCCGAATGCCAGAAGAAGGATTGGAAGACACATAAACTCAGGTGCAAGCCTTGAATGAACCTCGAACGTTTAAGTCATGTTGGTGTAGAAAAATATTACAGTAACCATCTTGAATCTCGATTGCTGTCTTGCACGATTTGACTCTTCCAGAAGTATATGCGACATTCAATCATCCAAGCTTTCCAAGCTTATAAATTTGCGTTGATGGCGCATAAATGTGTTTCGGAATCTGCATACTTGCTCAAAGCTCGACGGTTGATAAGGTATATCGCTGAGGCCCACTCGTGCGAACTTCCAAGTGTCATTAGGTTACGTACTTATTTAAGTTATTAGTAATCTGTGACATGTCAGTAAGCTACGCGCTGTCACGTGTCCGTCTCGCAGCTTGACGTCATCGTCAGCGACTACAACTCCTCTTTCGACTATTTCTTTCCAGTCCCAAACCCCTGATGTTTTCACCATCACCGTTTCTTCTGAATTGTGCTCAGATGCTGCCTCCTCTTCCGCTCTTCGCCCTCTTCGCTGTCCGCGCAGCTTTCACAGCTCCGCCTGATGGCTCTACAGTTACCTATCCCCGCAGACCCTCCCAACCCCCAAGCGCCTCTTTCTCTACTCGTTCTCTCACAAGCCTTCCGCTCTCGTCCATCGCAAGGACATCGCCTCTGTAACCTCAAAAGTCAGGGCGTAAGACACCGGATTTAGTACGCACCAGACTCCAGCATTTAAGAATGTGCGTAGGGGGAGAGAGAAGGTTCCTGGATGCTGGCCTGGTTTGAGGAGAGAATATAAAAGATCTTGCGGGCTGCCCGAACCTATGAGTGTGCATAAATGTATCGTGCTCAGTTCCATTGTGGAATGCAGATTGGTTAGCGTTCATGTGAGTACTCACCTTTATGTGCTTATTCTTTACGTCAAGACTTATGTACATATTGGGACAGGATGCCGTCCTTCGCGCGTCTACCGCGTACCTCTCCTCCTCCGACGCGCAGGAACTCGTACAGAACCTATCGCTGATATACCTAATTCTTGGCGCCCTTCGTGCGCTCGCGGTACTCCTCCTCTCATCGACCGTACGGCCCCCCGCTGTGCCTGCGCACACGTCGGCCGCATCGAGCTCGACATACCGCGACCTCTCGACGTTCCTCTCGTTTTTCACCCAGCTGTGATCGCTCCATTTCGGGGAGCTATTGACGTTCATTCCGTCATTGATGCTCTACCCTATGGGTTTTGGGCCCTCACCGATGGCGGAGAGGCCGTTCCCTATTAGAGGAGGCAATGGGACACGGGAGGAGAAATCTGTCTTACCTAGCCCAGAGAGCCGCTTCTTTGCCTGGGGTATTCAGCAGCTCTGCTCAAGAGGAGGACCACGACACGCCCGACTCACACGCGCAGGCCATGTGTTTCGTCATGCCGGAGTTTATGATCTCCCTTTCGGAGACGACTTTGGAAATGGTGAACAGGCTGCCTAATGGACGAGTTTGTGCATGCGCATTCGTGTCTTGAGTGCATAGGCAGGTTCGAAGGCGATGTCGGTCCGGGGTTGAAGGATAGGTTGGCAGAGGATGTGACTTTTTTGTGTGGATTCTGATAGGAATGGTGAGGTTTTAACGACTGAGTTTGTTCAGTGTGCCAGAGGCAGACATTCTGCTTACGCTGTATGATCAGAGTTTGGAACTCCTCAGTTCCTCTTCGTTCTCTCGTTTCGCGCGCACGATGTTGATATGGGGGCAATACATCCCGTACATGCTGTGGAACTATGTAATTGCGGCTACCGGAGAAAATATGGGCAATGCCATATGGAGTGAACTTGAAAAGGTTGTCGAGTGCGTGGGCTTTTTTCTCCCCGGGAGTCTTCGATGTGCTGACGATTAGCGCGACAGTCTTGTAACACTGATATTCCACGATAAGAAGCATGAGTGACATGCTGAACGTTAGGTCATCTCACCGCTGTTAACGCAGTGCTAGAACGGAAGTCCACATTCACAGAACATTACATTTATAGGATCCAATACAAGTATTAATTTCTTTATCTTGAAAGTGGATACTTACTGTCATGAAGACCTTCTCAATTTTTGCAATTATTTTCCTACTCCAGAACTTAGCACTGGGCAGCGCGCTTACAGGAAATCTCGGAGAAGAAATCAGGTAGGATGACTTTTCTTATATTGACTGCCATTCGTATAATGGATGACTTAATGGCGTGTTCCTAAAAGACACGAAGCCGAGACATGCGGCGTCATCAACGCGGCTAACCTATATGCAAGGCTACCACTCCGTTTCAACCTGCCACATCATCAACGTCCGTGCCGCCTTCATTTACAAAATTTCAACTGGATCGGAATAGCAGTTCCAAAGTGATATCTTCCGTGCCTGGGACAACCAGCAAGAGGGCACAGTGCCGATTTATCGTCTTTACAACTCCACTACCACCAACTACATGCATCTCATCTCCACTACCGGTTCTATTCCTGATATATGCAACACAAGTTTGCGGGGGGATTCCGCTGCACGCAGTTTAAGAGTCAGCCTTTGGTGACCATTAATATACAACTGATGCTGCTGAGCCTGCGAGATTGGTAGGGGATGGGTATGGAGTTGATCAGGGGGTTGTTGCTTATGTGCTGTCGCTGGACTGTAGTTGCAGTTAGTTCTCAGGTATTTTAGTTGGTAGGGTAAGTATATTTATGGGCTTGTATTTCAATGCTTTACGTCTGCTCTTGTGGCACCGTTACAAGATGAGAGGGACAGCATACCCTTTGTAGTTCTACTCCACTTTTTGCTTTGGAGACCTTTTCATCGCAATTAAATCGAGCAACAACATCAACATGAATCTGTTTCTTGTACCAGTTTGGATAAAACTCATATTTGTATGTCGGCCACTACTTCAGAAGTACCCACTTGTTATCGATGGAAGGAAAAGAGCATTATCGCACCAGCATGGAGTCTTTCGCCCAGATCAGTGAGCTGTCCAACAGAGACAAGCGAACTGCTCACCAGGCCGTCAACCATAACTGTCTTGTAGCCTAATACAGTCAAACTCCTTTCAACATCGCAGTGAGAAATTTCATGCATTTTCTTTCAACGTCCAACGTCTAGGGCGTTTTTAAAAAGAAAGTTCAAACGTTTACTGCGCACAGAATAAGCCAAGAAATATTCACTGGAAATGAATTCTTCCCCTTACACAAATTGTCGGCATGCAGCATTCCCACTCAATTTCACTTGCCGTATTGATCTTTCATGATAAATATCGATTTTAAACTTAGATTGGTCTACTGGGACACCAAGCACAGGAGTAAACAAACATATTATACAAAATTTTATTCGATCCAAAGAATCTTTCCACTATTCATATGCAGCACGATTTGGATACAAGACTGAGATGATCGTTCGCGGTCAAATCATTATAAAACACATGAATGTTCTGGTCATTGAATTGTATGCCTACAAAATGCACAAAACATAAGAACAAGTTAAGAAGCGAGATTGGCTGACTCACAGGGGATTTGGAGTTACACTTTGTCTTCACCTGAATTAAAGCAATCTTGTTCAATGGTTTTAGCAATCGCATTGTGATTGTCTGACATGGTGTTGGAATTCTGTTGGGCAGGCACCTCAATTCTACGCAGAGAAAGAGGGATTGCTATGCTGCCTGATTCCTGTTTCATTGTAGTAATATGGATTGTAGAAACACTGGCCTCCTGATATATACCAAACTTGGCACTTCGGAACACTGAGCATGCCATAATATTGCCAATGACAATATTTGGAATTATGAACATGGTCCTATATGTGGGTGGGAGGGAATAAATCCAGACCATGATGACTGCCAGTAGATTACTGCACACTGTAACACTAATGGAAATTATACAATTAAGTGGACTAGAATTACTCCAAGACTTAATCAAAATTCACTTACAGATAGTAGATCTGTCCATCCTGTAACAATGCCCTTGAGAACCCAGGCAAATAATCTCCAAAGACCAAAACCTTCAGCCCAGCAGAAAGAGTAAGATCGGCATGAGAATTTTCAGCTAGTCTCCATGAAATGGCAAGGAAAACAAATGTATCATGAACAAATGTTGAGATTCCTGCAGAAGCAGCATAGCGCTTGATCCCGGTAACAACACAGTAGTTGGTGGGGCCTATGCTAGTACCAGACACAGCAGTAATCACTGTCATGTTCCCTCCAAGAACTGCAAGCCATAGAAGAAAGAAAAATATAATGATGTATTTGTTTCTGTTGAAAATAGCATGAATCCGGAAAAAGAAAAGCAAGGATGTGGCAGAAACTGAGATGGGGTAAAATACCACAAATACTTGCAAAAGCGGGATGCATTTTCTAGCACCCACAGGAGAAGCTAAAGACAATTAAATTTTATACAAATTACAATGTATTACAATCATTAGCATGCAGAAATATGCTTACTTGTGGCAACAGTAACAATAAGAGTGAAACATAAAGAGCTAATCCTGGTGTAGAATTATATATTTATCAGACCTGAACAACATCTGAACAACATCTTTCGGGAAGCTAACCTTGACACAAAATAAGCTATTGTCGATAATTGCACTTGGTACTTGAAAATCAGCCTGAAATCGCCACCAAGATTACACAAAATATCCCAGATAAGAACCTGAAGGTTGTTAGAATAGCAACAGATAAAGCACATATGACATACAGCACATGCTCCAACAAAAATGTAGTTGGATAATGTGGCCTGGTATGCCAAATCTGGCTGAAGAAAGGCCATTGGAGTGAATGGATTCGGGAGCTGCATTATCTCATTAGGAACAGACATTGTGCAGATGCAAATGGGGCAAATTTGTTACAGGGTTGTGGCAGTCTTATTTATGTGGACTGTACTCTACGGCATCATCTAAGGCCTACAGAGACATCCACACCATAACATCAATTCGTTATCCTCAATGATCAGAAGTTGAGTTATATATTGAGTTCCAGAACAATCTCACTGTCGATGGAATTGGTTCTCCGTGTTTATCTTTCCTTGTCTGCTATTTAAGGTGATATTTGATATAGGCTATATCAATGTAAGGAAGGATAAGTCATCAACCGCTGATTATCGTAAATTTTAGTGTAACAGAATACTAAACCCTCTGACAACATCTTGGAGTGAGCAATATGATCAAGATATATTTTCTGGATGAGAAGGTAGAAAATCACTTTTCTGGAGAAAAAACTGTGAGCAATGGTATCTTCGGCTTTCAAACTATCCTTAGTAGCTGATGGTTGGTATGGGTGTAATACACAGCCAGCATGCTTCTGATCATCTTCAGTGCTGTGTGCAAAACTCATCTCTTCTATATTTGATATCTCTGATTCTATAAATAGTACAGTCTTCTTTGTGTCATCTAAAATGGGTGGTCATCCTATATTGAGAAGTTCATCGTACAACATGCATGAAATCGTCAACAGCAATACAAGGACTGATATTAATAAATCCTTAAATGGAGCCGTTAAAGCCCGTTACGGTGCGTATATGGCACCCGTTACGGCGTCAAATCCGACCTGTACCTGTATCCTTATCGACTCCTCCTCCATTACTTACGGTACGGGTTCCGTAACCCATATCCCAACCCGTAAACCCGTGATTACGGTTACAGTTGGCAGCCCTAATAGTAATCCGGGATTCTTGGTGACTTTATGAGTGGCTTTTATTTTTTGTACGATAGTCAGAGTAATTCACTTACAAGTTAAAGAATATGCGTCGAATTTCGATAGCAACGTCCCTCATTGATGAAGGCGGGCGGGTGTGCCGGGATAAGCGAAAAGAGCTAATCCCTGGTGATGATGCCAGTAAGCTTCTATAAGTAGCATACTACTGAGTGTTTTCATTCGCACCAAGACAGTATGTTTGCTCACATTACATCAAATGGTGTTTTTTTGGAGTGTTTTGTAATGTAGTTCAAAGCCATCATCGTCAATGTCTATAGAGTGGAATAGCCATTTGAGTGAGAGAGAGGATGGCGGGGAAGTTGCTACGAGGGTATAGGAAGGTGACATCATAGACGTGATTTCATCTCTCTGTCGGACGCCATAATTTAATTCAGATAGTGAGAAGGTGGCGAGTTGTGATAGCAGGAGAAGATGCAGAGACGAGGCTGGGAGAAAATTTTAAGTAGGACGGGAAGGAGATCACACAGACTCGTTTCTCGAAGTTTCGAGCCTTAGAGCTTAGAGAGTTGCACCGCCACTCGTGTTGATCAGGCCCAGTCCAACCGTGCATAATGGGGAAATCAGTAGGAATTACACTAATCGACAGCCTCACCCGTTTCTCGAAGGTTTGAATCTTATGGTGCAAAACACTTAGTCACCGCAAAGTTGTGATAAACAGATGGAGCGGAGTCAAATTTACCCGAAATTCTTATCGGTCTGAGTATGTGGTCCAGGGACGCATCCCACTAACAGAGGATATGGAAGTGAATCCTTTGTGCAGTTGTGGAAGCGGGAAGGAGGTCGAAGGAATGAAAAAGGTCGAACTGTGGCAGAAATTCGCGCCGTACTTCACGCAAATCGCACTTTCGCTGTTGTTCGCCGTATCGTACCTCGAGACCGTTGGACGGGATCCAGAGGCTCGCAAGTGTTCAGTGTGTAGGCAGAGAGGTAAACCTCGAATCAAGGAGTGTATGGGGGGCAAAAAGGTACGACACTGTTCTCCGGAATGCGAGAAGAAGGATTGGAAGACGCACAAACTGAAGTGCAAGCCTTGAATTTGACTGGTGGCCAGCTTTGCGTTTGGAATTGAACCCCAAACGTTCAAGTCATGTTGGTGTAGAAAAATTATTTTAGTAACCATCGTGAATCTCGATTGCCGTCTTCCACAATTTGACTCATCCAGAAATATATGCGACATCCCTCCAAGCCTTCCAAGCTCATACATTTGCGTTGATGCCGGATAAATTTATTCTGGAATCCGCATACTTTCTTGGCTGCTTGTTCGGAGTCGTGCGAACTTCCAAGAGTCTATAGGTTACGTACTTATTGAATCTGTGACATGTGACATGTCAGAGCCCAGTTACGCGCTATCACGCGTCGATCCGTCTCGCAGCTCGACGTCATCGTAAGCGACTATGATACAAGGTTTGAGAACTCCTCTTTCGACTCTTTCTTTCCAGTCCCAAGCCCCTGATGTTATTCTCCGTCACCGTTCCTTCTGAATTGTGCATAGGTGCCACCTCTTCTTCCGTTCTTCGCCCTCTTCGCTGTCCGCGCAGCTTTCACAGCTCCGATGGCGCTACAGTTTCCTATCCCCGCAGACCATCCCAACCCCAAGCTCCTCTTTCTCCACTCATTCTCTTGCAAGCCTTTCGCGCTCGTTCATCGCTAGGACAACGACACTGCCTGTAGCCTCACAAATCAGGACGTAAGACACCAGATTTAGTACGCCCCAGACCCTTGGATTTAAGAATGGGCGTAGGAAGAGGGAGAAGGTTACTGGGAGCTGGCCTGGTTCGAAGAGAGAATGTATGAGATCTTTGCGGGCTGCCTGAACTGATGGATCTGCATAAATGTATCGTGTTCAGCTCCATCGCGGGTGCAGATTGGGTTAGCGTTCATGTGCGTACTCTCCTTTGTGTGCATATTCTTTACGTCGAGACTTGCGTACATATTGGGACAGGATGCCGTCCTCCGCGCGTCTACCGCGTACCTCTCCTCCTCCGACGCGCAGGAATTCTTACAGAGCCTATCGCTGATATTCCTTATTCTCGGAACCCTTCCTACGCTCGCGGTACTCCTTCCCTCATCGACCGTACCACCCCCCGCCGCGCCTGCGCACATACCGCGACCTCTCGACATACCTCTCATCTTTCACACCGCTGCGATCGCCCCATTTCAGGGGGTTATTGACGTTCATTCCGTCGTTTATGCTCTACCCTATGGGTTTTTGGCCCTCACCGATGGCGGGGAGGCCGTTCCCTATTAGAGGAGGCAATGGGACACGGGAGGAGAGATCTTTGTCTTCCCCGCCCAGAGAGCCGCTTCTTTCCCTGGGGCATTCAGCAGCTCTGCTCAAGAGGAGGACCAAGACACGCCCGACTCACACGCACACCAGAGATCGGCCATGTGTTTCGTCATGCCGGAGTATATGATCTCCCTTTCGGAGACGAGGCTGGAAATGGCGAACAGGCTGCCCGATGGATGAGTTTGTACATACGCATTCGTGTCTTGAGTAGATAGCCAGGTTCGAAGGCAATGTCGGGGTTGAAGGTAGGTTGGCAGAGGATGTGACTTTTATGTGGATTCAGATAGGAATGGCGAGGTTGTAACGACTGAGTTTATCCAGTGTGCCAGAGGCAGACGTTCTGCTTACACTGTATGTGCAGTGTTTGAAACTCCTTAGTTCCTCTTCGTCTCTCGTTTCGCGCGCACGATGGTGATGTGGAGGCAATACATCCCATAGATGCTGTGGAACTATGTAATCGCGGCCATCAGAGAAAATATAGGCAATAGCATACGGAATGAACTTGAAAAAGTTCCACCCCTTTTCAACCTGCCACATCATCAACGTACGTGCCGCTTTCATTTACGAAATTTCAACTGGATCGGAATAGCAGTTCCAAAGTGATAACTTCCGTGCCTGGGACACCCAGCAAGAGAGCACAGTGCCAATTTATCGTCTTTACAACCCCACCACCACCCACTACATGTACCTCATCTCCACTACCGGTTCCATTCCATCCGTGCCCAGATATATAGAACACAAGTTCGCGGGGGCATTCCGCTGTATGCAGCCTACAATTCAGCCTTGGATGACCATTAGTATACGACAGATGCTGCTTAGCCTGCGAGATTGGTAGGGAATAGGTATGGAGTTATTCAATGGATCGTTACTTATATGCTGTCCCTGGACTGTAGTTGAAGTTAGTTCTCAGGTATTTTAGGTGGTAGGGTAAGTGTATTTATGTGCTTATATTTCAATGCTTTACGTCTGCTCTTGTAGCACCGTTACAAGATGAGAGGGACAGCATACCCTTTGTATTCTACTCCACTTATTGCTTCAGAGATCTTTTCATCGCAATTAAATCGAGCAACAACATCAACGTGAATCTGTTTCTTGTACCAATGTGGGTAAAACTCATATTTGTACGTCGGTCACTGCTTCAGAAGTGCCCACTCGTTATCGATGGAAGGAAAAGAGCATTATCGCACCAGCGTGGAGTCTTTCGCCGGGATCAGCGAGCTATCCAACAGAGACAAGCGAACTGCTCACCAGGCCGTCGGCCATAACTGTCTCGTAGCCTAATACAATTTAACTCCTTTCAACATCGCAGTGAGAAAGTTCATGGATTTCTTTTAACGTCCAACGTCTAGGGCGTTTTCTAAAAAAAAGTTCAAACGTTTACTGCACACGGAACAAGCCAAGAAATAGGCTCACTGGAAATGAGCTCCCCTTACGCAAATCGTCGGCACGCAGCACTCCCTACTCAATTTCACTAGCTCTATCGATCTCTCATGATAAAAATCGATTTTACACTTAGATTGGTCTACTGGGACACCAAGCACAGGAGTAAACAAACATATTATACAAAATTTTATTCGTTCCAAAGAATCTTTCCACTATTCATATGCAGCACGATTTGGATACAAGACTGAGATGATCGTTCGAGGTCAAATCATTATAAAACACATGAATGTTCTGGTCATTGAATTGTATGCCTACAAAATGCAGAAAACGTAAGAACAAGTTAAGAAGCGAGATTGGCTTTTTCTACGAAGGACAACATTTTTATTGTAGATTATCATAGTGGAAACCAATTTAAGCAGTGTTTAAATGCTGTAACCGCCACAGCGAGCGTCGGTCTCACCACGGTTTGGTGGGGAAAAATAGGCCCTGAGGGGATTACAGCATTTAAATACCGCTTAAATTGACTTCCACAATGGTAATCAGCAATAAATATGACGTCCTTCGTAGAAATGCTATTGATCTTTTAAATAAAAACGACTTCAATATTGGAATCAAAATTATAAATACTGATTACGATATAGGATATCTATTTAAAAGTTGTTTTTATCCTGGTCCCCGGAAGTGTCAGTCTTCTTGAATCCCACTTTCGTCACCCTCTCACGCTCTCGAAACTCGGCAGCCTCACATCATGAATGGGGAAGATTTCTTTCATTTATAATACATTATAAGGGTCTGTCAGGCAACGAGAGTTTCATGCTAATGTCATTTTGATGGCAGCCGTATTGTTCTCACAATTCCAAATCAGGTAGCCGCAGCCGTGTAGCTACTCATCTGTCCGACGGGGCGTATTTTGATTATTGATAGCATTTGTATCATTCTCACCTTATTTGAAATAGTAAATAGGTATTTGCTATCTCTTATCATTTCGCTCTGGTTCAGAATCGGTATTGGTCGGTTTTGATGAAGTGACGTGGCGCTTGTTCCGCCGTCTCAGACATCGTGCGAGTCGTCCCCGCCACCTCATCCTGCCGTTCTTGTTGAGTAAACTACTTCCTTAATAATCATACAATTCAACTGAAATTTGATATAACACAGATATACTTAATATTAATCATTTAAATCAAAGAGCGCCAGAAAAAGGACAAAGATTGGGGCGAATATTGGAGCTCGCTGTTGCCGACGGTGAGCTCGGGTGAACAACTCGTGGTGATCAAAAAATGGAGAGATATGTAAAATGACACGTGATGCGAAAAATTACCATATTGGGTATTGTGGGAATAATGCAATTGCCGTCAAAAATCAAAAAATACGCCTGCATTTTTGTGTATCTGGACAGACCCTTAGCTGTACGTCTGATGGCTGCGGCTACCTGATTTGGGATTGTGAGAACAATACAGCTGCCATTAAAATGACAATACCGAGAAATTCTGGTTGCCGGACAGACCCTAAACAATTTTAAATTTGGGTTGTTAGGTTGATACAAATTTACGCAATTTGACGGATTTTTGTAACTCCGTGAAATCCTCTAACATGTTCTGAATTATCCAAATCGGGCACTTCCTGGTGTGATTATTTCTATTGATTTCAAATACCAATGATATTTGAACTTCGAAAAGAACATACTGAAATTTGTTGACTATGCGACTTTATTTCAAGTTGATAAATGCCATAACATATATATTCTTTTTGTGCCTATAATCTTGGCATCCAGAAGCACACATGACTTACAGTTATTAATATCTATGTATGACAAAAAATGTTCCTGCTCAGGACTTGACTAACAAATGAGCATCATTCAATTATAGCAGGCTAAATGTTGAGTACTCTGGTAAAGCAACTTATACAAATAAATAAATCTGACGCAGTTTAATTGTAGGATTAGAAATCCCTACCAAATGTGACACGTGATCAGACATGGCATGACATGCTCACATACCTCAAACCTGTGATCCACCCCTCTAGAATGTTGCACAACACAAAAATGGCTATATTTTTTGATCTAGAATACTTGCTTATGATAGAACTTTTTTTGGTATCAATGCTTTATAATAAACATTATAACATCATGTGTTTCACTGAAAACTACTAAAATAAATGCCAAATATAGCCAAATTGGTGGTAGACTATAAATCTCTTATAACTTTTCATCCAGAAAATATTGTGCCTATCAAGCATTTCCTTTTTCAACCTGTAAGCATGAGAAGACATTTAAATCTGCCAAATCTGGACCAAATGGCAGGCAAAATATGTATCCCTATAACTTTTATCCAGACAATATTTTGCTTCACTTCAGTGGAGAATAATGATCTTCACAACAGGCAAACAATTATATCAGCTCTGAAACATATTTTTTGACCCAGAAAGGTGAGATAATGGATGTTACCATATGTTTTCTCACCTTTACAGTGGAAAGAAAAAGAAAAAGAACCTGATATTATTGTTGTTAGGATAACACTATCAGGATGACAGGGCCACTAGCACCAAGCTTGAGCAAGAAGGAAAGAATAGAGGAGTGAGACATCCAATGACTTAAGACATCCTTTTGACAGTGGAATTCTAAGAGATTGAAGCTGAGACTAGTACTGTACATGGGAGTTGTCACAGACTGATCCGGAGGCATCCCAGAGGTCACATGATTTGCTAGTCCTGAGGATGGAATGAGAACAAAGTACCAAGGCATAACTTGGAGGGCACCTGAATGATTCAGAAGTGCAAGGACATAACCCTGTGGGGACCAGGACTTGGCTTCAGCTTATAAGAAGCTGCACCTTCCACAATCCTACTTCCTGAATTTAGACAAAGTTGTTAGTGAACAATAAGTTGATGAAGTACAACAGGAGGTTCCTTTGTTGCAATGTTGGAGGCAAACTGAGAGCAGAGGGCAAATAAAGAGGAGAGGGAATTGTATAAGCAATTTACAAACTGAAGTACACTACTGAGAGCACTTCAACTTAAATACTAATTATTGAGTCTTGGCACTAAGTGACAAAAGGAAATGATAAGAGTAGCAAGGCTTGGAGGTGCTCCTGTGATGCAAGTACATGTGGAGACCTCCAAGAGAATGTAGTGAGAACAATAAGCTAAGCAAGATAATGGAATGGAAAGGATCATGTGAATATATCATAAGAAATGAGATAGTAAGGTGAATACAATATGAGGAAATAATAATGGAGATTAAGAAACATAAGAATAAAGATAATGGAGTGTATGATTGAAGTATGATGAAAGGTTCCAATAATGTACCAAAGTATTGCCAAAGTCTCCCAATGGTCAACATGTATGCTTCTGGAGGTTTGACTTAGTGTTGCAAATGGGATATGACAGGAGGCTTATATGCTACTGAGAAGTATTGCTAGAATATTCCAAATGATGACTAACTACTGTATGAGTAATCATATGAGTCATAGATGAGTAATTGTCACAAACCAAACTGGAGGTGTCCTGGAGGTCACGTGATTCGCAAGTACCAAGGATGGAACAAAGACAGAGAACCAAGGTGTAACTCGGAGGGCGCCTGAATGAGTCAGAGGTGCAAGGACGTAACCCTGCAGGTACCAGGACTTGGCTTCAGCTTATAAGAAGCTGTGCCTTCCACAATCCTACTTCCTGAATTTAGACAAAGAAGTTAGTGAAGGATAGACAACAAGATTGCAACTCAGGAGGTTCCTTTGTTGCAATGTCGGAGGCAAACTGATAGTAGAGGGTGGATAAGGAGTAGAGGGAATCATATAAGCAATTTACAAACTGAAGTACTCTACTGAGAGTACTTCAACTTAAATACTAAATATTGAATCTTGGCACCAAGTGCCAAAAGGAAATGATAAGAGCAACGAGGCTCAGAGGTGCTCCTTGTGATGTGAGTACATGTGGAGACCTCTGAGATAATGTAACAAAAACAATAAGCTAAGTGAGATAGTGGAATGAAAAGGATCATGTGAATGTATCTTAAGGAATGAGACCATAAGGTGAATACAATGTAAGGAAATAATAATGGAGACTAATAAAGATAAGAATGAAGATAGTGGAGCATACAAATGGAGTATAATGAAAAGTTCCAATAATGTGCTGAGGTATTGCCAAAGTCTCCCAGTGGTTGACATGTAGACTCCTGGGGGTCGTAGTGAGGTCCGGAGGTATGACTGAGTGTTGTGAATGGGATATGACAGTAATAAGTGATATCAGTATGATATCAATACTCCACATCCCATTGTTAATGACATAATAATGGGTGTATCATCATATGGCATCAATACTTGATTGTATTATCAGTATTATATGAATATGCAATGGTGTAATCAATATTACACCAACACTTAGTGGGAAATAGATACTCTATATGGCAAGAATAGTCCATATAGCAATTATACTATCAGGAATATTGTGTACCCTGACAATTGTTATCTTTTATGCAACAATAAAATTTCTCTGCTAGAGTGAAGCAAATAATGCTTGGATGAAGTTAAGAGATTCATGTTTGCCCTGCCATTTAGCTGCCAATTTGGGTAGCACTGCCACTGGTGATTTGATATGTGGGTAGTGCTGTAGCTCCCTGCTGGTCCACTTGTGGCTGCCTATGTTGGCTCTTGCTCTAGCTGTTAATTCCCACTTCATACTTGCTCTTGCTTCACATATTCTGGATGTATAACATCTAATACAAAAGGTAATTATGACATATATGTGCACTTTGAATCCATTTGATGTCATTAATCAAGCAGTATTGGCTATTTGGAGTTCATCTCAGCTAATTATAAAGTGATACCAAGAGAATCAGATGAACAGACCTTTGAAAGCATTTATTAACAAGAGAAACCAACTGGCTCAGGCTGGAGAAAAATCATAGACTTCTTTGCAAGAGCTTCTTGGTGAATCTGAGAAGAGGCTGACTGAAGCTCAGCAAATAAATTTGAAACTAGATTATCTGAAGCATAGAACAAAATACTGGAGCTGCAATATGTCCTATTTAAAGCTCAGCAGAAACATATGTAACTGGAATCTGCCCTATCTGGAGTCCAACATAAAAAGCTGGAGCTGGAATGTACTGTATCTGATGTGCATTAAAAGGTTCTAGATTTGGAACTGGAACTAAAGTCAGAGACTGCACAATGCCTGGCATTATCCTCTAGGCTGGAAAAGGCACTGCAAAACTGTCCTCTAAGATTAGGGAGTCAAGACAGCACTCTGAAGAACTCCATTGTGACTCCAAACTGTCACATCCCATTCTCTCACCATGCCATTCTCCTGATGACTCTGGACCTTTAGATTTGAACTCCAGATGCCTATGCTCAGCTCTGGTTCACTTCTCAGCACTTCTCAGTTGCTCCAGACTTCACTTCACAGATTTTATACAAGTCCATCTTCAGCTTTCTCTGTTATGCTCCACTCATCTCTGTATTTACTCCTGTCTCATCTCATTATCTTTATGTCACCTCCACTCATATCTTTATCCTTGTCTTAGTCTCAATTCTTATCAATTACTCATATTTACTCCATGCAGTTTTAGCCACAGATCTCAGCCACCATTACTCTGCTCCATTACTTGACTCCTTTGTCACTGTATCTACTCCTCAGTTTGTTAATTGCTATATTGTAGTTCCTCTGCCACTTCCTCAGTCTCAGTCTCTGCTCTCTTGCTCTCTGTCTCCTTCTCTCTCAATTCCTTGCCAAGGAGTCTCTTTACTCATATATAAATTCCTTTATTCACAGTATCTACTCCTCAGTTTGTTAATTGCTATATTATAATTCCTCTGCTACCTCCTCAGTCTCAGTCTCAGCTCTCTTGCTCTCTGTCTCCATCTCCCTCTTTTGTGACAGAAGATTACCTTCTGAGCCAAACCTTTGCTCCAGACACCTCTGCTGACTCCTACAACTGAAATCAAGGAGCCTAGGATTGAGGAGGGTGCAGCTACTTATAAGCTGAAGCTAAGTCCTGACCCCTCTGCAGTGTTTTGTCATCAAACCTCCACTTCAGTGTACTCTCTGGATTTTTCTCTGGAGTTTTTTTTCCCATGCTCTGACAAGCTTCATTCTTTTTTTTGAGTTTTTGTAATCATGTTCCCATCCAGAAATACACCTCTGGAGACAGTTTGTGACACAAACCCCATCAAATGTGAAATGAGCACAAAAGCAGTAGAAACACAAAATTTTTCTTTTTGGCCATCAAGTGACAACAGCTGTCTTGACATGCAGATTTGTTTCTAAGGGAAAATTTTTGGATTGTCATTGGCATAACATATAGAGCTTCCTGGGGTCTATCAATGCTCCCTGTCAATGTCTGTTGTCATATATCCTCCAGTGCTCTATTCCTCTACATTGGGACCAAAAGGCTGCAGTTGTTTCTTCCAGCAGGGGGCAAACTTTTAATTTGAGTCTGCTTGTTTGAACATTGACTTGATATTGATGATGGTGATGGTTGTTGGGGACTTGCAGTTGAGGTCTCCACAATATACTGTGGCAATGTTGAACAATGAAAGACACAGGAATCAAGGCTCTTTTGTCATTTCTGGAACAGGCAAGATTTCTGAAGTTTTTTCAAAAATATCATTGTGGTGAGCTGCCACATAGAAGAGAGATAGATAAGAGTGGCTTTTTTTTCAATCTTAGCCTGCTTGCTGGGAGTTTTGTTTAAATCTACCTGAATGCATTTTTTTGTGCCTTGAGAACTGGATGTGGGTAAAAGATCCCCTTTATTGCAGCACAACCATTCCTCACAGAACAAATATTGTTTATAATTTTTTCCCCTGGCCTGTGGCTCACTAGTAACCAATAACAGATGTTTATTTGAAGCCTATTTCCAAAATTCCCAGCTAATATGTAAATACTTTTCTTCCCTGTTTTCATTTTATTTTCAGGAGAACATTGAATATTAATAGAAGCATGCAGAGAAATTGCTAATGAAAATTGAGGAAAACCAACCATCTCCTACTATAATCAAGCTTCTTTTTTTCTTGCCAACAGCACTTCCATATGTAGTTAAAATTTTGAAGATTGGGTACACTATTTGAATAGCCCTGAGTAATTGACCACATATTTTCTGCTTAATTTTCATTCCTAGAATTCATGAGTATGCATCATTCCAGACTCTGGGAACCAAAGAAGGCTTTCTTAGGCTTTCTTAGGTTTTCTAGGCTTTCTATTGCTTATTCTACAGATACATATACTAAATCACATACACTAGGTCATCTCAGATTTTTCTCTGCCTGCAGCACTTCAGTGGGGGTGGGACAGGCATGTTGCAGCAATGAGTCAGCTCATTATTAGAAAAATCAATGAGAGAATACACAATTGATGGGCCCAGAAACCAAATTGGGTATTAATTCTCACACAGGGGTGTGATTTAACACCTAACTAGACATTATTTTTAATGGTTCTCACAGGGGCATTACTTAACATCCTATTAGGTGTTATCTTGATGGTTCTCACATGGGCATGATTTAACACCCAATTAGGTGTTAAATTGCTCTATACATGACTCATGAGCCTGTTTTCATGGGAGAACTGGGATGGCAATGGTTGAGTGATGGCTTATACCTTGGCTTATTCCAGCAATGTCTCCCATGATGGGGCTGGAATTCTGGTCTTTGCTCTGTGCATATTGTTGTCACACATATCTAAGGAGCACAAGTATACTATTAGAAAAGACACTAAAGAAGCTGGGTAGATGTAGTAGGATAGACATAGTGTGGTATAACTATGATTGGGTGAAAGCTGTCAAGCTTTCTGTCCTGAGAAGGGTTCTATCCAGAGAAGAAACTAAGATGAGAGGTGTCAGGCACACAAACAATATAGTCTCAATAGTACAAAGTCAAGGCTGTCTAATCACTCAAAGAGGAGGGGAATGCAGAAAGGGGAAATAAGAGTATGCTGTATTGCTAGTGGAGAAAAGACCAGCTCAAGACTGATGTTTTAGGTACAAATGTGCTACCTAAATACTAAACTACATGTTTACTACATGTGTAAGTAGTGTCTGAGTATGTACTATATCTGAACAATTACCATGAGTGTTGTGCATGTAACTAATAAAAGATTGGCTGCAGCACATGTATCCAATGTGTATCTAATATAACTAAATGAATGAAAGAGGATTGGTATCCTCATTGTAAGTAATGATGCAAACATGTGTTGAAAACATGTGTTGTCTGTGTATTGTTCTGACATAATATCCTCCTGTGATAAGATCTTATGATAAGATAATGGTAATCACCAAAATAAAAGGCAAATTCATGACAAGAGGGAGGGAAGACCCTGTGCTCATACTTGAAGGTTTGTTTCAAGAGGAAGGTGTTTGCCATCTTTGGCAGAGCACAGTTTTGATGCAGGCAAGTTATTTTTGCATCAGTAAAAGGGAGTGGTTGGTGTTGTGCTCAACAAGGATGCTGTGCTATCACATAGGTAGGTTACATTGTAGTAAATGATTTAGTCTATAGAATGGATACATTGTACCAAATGATTCAAGGCCATCAAGTTCTATAGAACCAGAGAAGTAACTATCATGTAGGGAAACTTACATTGTACCATTTCATTTGACCTTATTGAATTTGATAGAATCAGTTATAGGGCCTGGGTTTGTATTGGCTATGGGGCCTGCATCAGGTACAGCATTTGTCCAAGGGTTGGCATTTAAAGGGTTAGCATTTGGAGTTTGGTTGGCATATGGCCTAAAGTTTGCTTTTCACATAGGTAAGATATATTGTAGTGAATGATTCAGTATATTTAATAGATATATTGTACTAAATGATTTTACACCATGAAATTATATAATTCAATGGAATTTTCCTCATAGATGCCCCACCATATAGGGAGAATCTACATTGTACTTACTCATTTAGCCCCATCAAATTTAACAGATTCAACGATAGTACTATAGTTAGCATTTGGCCTACATTGGCATTTGGCCTGCATTGGCATTTGCCTATGGTCAGCATTTCTACAATCCTCTAGGTTGGCATTTTTCCACAGCCAGCATTTGGCATACTGTTTTGTCCTGAAAATAAAGATGCATCAGGATGAGCCTCTGCATCAGTGTTGGTCTCAGCATTGGCATTGGCCTTGGCATTTGGATTGGTCTTGGCATCAGTATGTTGCACTCCTCCACGAGATCAGGTGGACTCCAGGTGGACTCCATAACTCCAGGTGGACTCCATAACTCCAGGTGGACTCCAGGTGGACTCCAGGTGGACTCTAGGTGGACTTCAGGTGGAGCCCAAGACTTCAGCTGGACTGCAGGTAGACTCTAGGTGGACTCCAGGTGAAGTCTAGGTAAAGCCAATACCTAGACCAAATGACTACAAGAAAAAACTGGACTCTACCTGGACTCTACCTGGACTGGAAGTATATATATAGACCAAATGACTATTGGACTCCATCTGGACTCCACCTGGACTCCACCTGGACTGTGAGCATATATAGCAACTAAATAACTAGAAGCAAAAACTGGACTTTATTTGGACTCCACCTAGACTGAGAGCATAGATAGAAACCAAATGACTACAAACAAAAACTGGACTCCACCTGCTCCACCTGGACTGAGAGCATATATAGTGACCAAATAACTGCAAACAAAAACTGGACTCCACCTGGACTCCACCTGGACTGAGAGCATATATAGTGACCAAATAACTACAAACAAAAA
>JASFDE010000119.1:0-44598 GCA_036937135.1 Nidula niveotomentosa | reverse complement strand
AGAAAGATAGGAATGAAGATAATGGAGCATACAAATAAAGTATAATGAAAAGTTCCAATAATGTGCCGAGGTATTGCTGAAGTCTCCTGGTGGTCAACGTGTAGAATCCTGGAGGTCGTAGTGAGTTCCGGAGGTATGACTGAGTGTTGCAAACAGGATATGACAGGATCATATGAATGTATTGTAAGAAAAGAGACCATAAGGTGAATACAATATATGGAAATAATAATGGAGACTAAGAAAGATAAGGATGAGGATAATGAAGCATACTAATGAAGTATGACAAAAGGTTCCGATAATGTACCAAGGTATTGCCGAAGTCTCCCGGTGGTCGATGCATAGATTCCTGGAGGTCATAACAAGTTCTGGAGGTACAACTGAGTGTTGCAAATGGGATATGACAGGTTCCTTTGTTGCAATGTCAGAGACAAACTAATAGCAGAGGGCAAATGAGGAGAAGAGAGAATTGTATAAGCAATTTACAAACTGAAGTACACTACTGAGAGTACTTCAACTTAAATACTAATTATTGAGTCTTGGCACTAAGTGCCAAAAGGAAATGATAAGAGTAGCAAGACTTGGAGGTGCTCCTGTGATGCAAGTACATGTGGAGACCTCTGAGAGAATGTAGCAAGAACAATAAGCTAAGCAAGATAATGGAATGGAATGAGTCATAAGAATGTATTATAAGGAATGAGACCATGAGGTGAATACAATATGAGGAAATAATAATGGAGACTAAGAAAGATAAGAATGAAGATAATGGAGCATACAAATGAAGTATGACAAAAGGTTCTGATAATGTACCAAGGTATTGCTGAAGTCTCCCAATGGTTGATGCATAGGTTCCTGGAGGTCATAGCAAGGTCCGGAGGTTTGGCTGAGCATTGCAAATGGGATATGACAGTGAAGACATTGAGAGATTTTGATTGGGTTAAGAAGAGTTAGAGCAGTTTGTTTGAAGGAAAAGGGCTGGGGTTTGAGGGTGGACTGGCTTTGAGGGGAAAGAGCAGGGGTTTGAGGGTGGGGGTGTAGCCTCAAAGAATGAAAAGGCAGGGGTTTGGGGGCTGCACTCCCTAGAAGGGAAAAAGCAGGGGTTTGGGGGTGTAGCCTCCAAGAAGGGAAAAAAGCAGGAGTTTGGGGGTGTAGTGCCCAAGAATGAAAAGGCAAGGGTTTGGGGGTGAAGCCCCCAAGAAGGGAAAAAAGCAGGGGTTTGAGGGTGTAGCCCCCAAGAAGGGAAAAAGCAGGGGTTTGGGGGTGCAGCCCCCAACAAGCTGGAATACTGCACCCTCCAGGGTTCAGTATGTAAGCTTGTCTAATATATGAAGAGAAGGTGCTTTTTTAATTATGTAGGAATATCATGTAAGCAGTTCACACAGTGGCAGCACAGCTTGTTGGAATTACATCCGGCACATCATTGAAGAGGTTATCTCGGGCTTAGTAATATTGTTAGTAATTGTCTTAGCAAGTATTGACTCAGTAGTTAGATTCCATAAGCTATCTAGAATATAGTAGAATACTTGTATAGCAGTATATAAGGACCTCTGTAAGAGACCTAAATAATAATCAGTTCATTCTCTTATTCACTGCGCGACCTCGATTCACAACACAGCTGCCTCGAACAGGTTGCGGAGGCGAAGCTGACGCACTGGGATGCGGGCAGGGGTTTGGGGGTGGCAGCCCCCAACTAACTTGAGACCCAGCACCGTAGGAGCAGTCGAGCAAGTGCAGCGAGCCCACAAAGAAGGTGAGGGTTGAGAGCTTGTATATTGCTAAAAGACATTGCTACAGCAGGATGAATGTTCAAAGCGAACCCTTGCTGATGTAACTTTGACTTCATATTCAGTACAGGATTGTATGAGCCAACATGGGAGCCGAAGAATCGCAGAACAACACCAGACCACATGTACAGTTGCATCACTGGGCATGGCTTCGGACTCCGGAGGACGAGTGGTACCACAATATGTATGTCAGAATTAGCCAGAACAGTCGAATAAGGCAAAGCAGACTGCGCCAGTAACCAATACCGGAACTTTGCATAACAGTTAGGGGATTTTGAGTGTATGCGAGGCCGAGGCATTTAATTATGATTAATTGAACGGTAGATTTTTTTGTCTGAATCGTATGCGGAACTTGATGATAGCTCCAGCAGGGCAGAATAGGTCAACTTAATTGTTGATTCCTGCTTGTCATTACTAACAACTGTCTTCATAAGCCCTACCAAAGTGCTTTGGCGATGATGCATACGGTCTTCCATTGTTTGTGCACAGAGATAAAATGCGTCCATCTTCGACGCAGTGAGCGAAGAAATACAATATATGACTGATGAATAGGTATTAGTAATGCTCACAAGAATGCCCACCTTCGTCTACTCCATCTATCTATCCTCTTGTACAGGTCACTAAGTTCTTTTCCCCAGGTTCCGGTTCCTTTGCCAATTTTTACTCTTCTTGCATCCAAGTTCAGGTGTGCATCGAGTCGGGTACTATCCATTATTCCTCAGGTTCCACAAGTTTATGTAAGCAGAGAAGTTTCGCCGGGAATTCTGATTTTAGGATCTCAAGGTGTGACCGTTAAAAGTCCTGGAGGTGGATGTCAAGACGACTCACGACCTAATTGTAGTGAGCAAGTCATTGGAGGACATATAACGAAATATATTTCCATTGGATAATTCGCTCATGCTGGCATAACAATGACCGACTAGCTCAGTTGGTTAGAGCGTCGTGCTAATAACGCGAAGGTCTTGGGTTCGTTCCCCACGTGAGCCAATTATATGTGGCATATCGGATTTTTATGGAATGTGGACCTATGCAACTCAGCCTAACTTCATAATCCAGAATGCAACACTTGTCCGAAACGTGATCAAATAAGCCATTAGTCCGATGTTATTTTTTTTAATAACGACAAAATACTAACGACTAGTCTATGAGGGTGGTCCCCATCTTCACAAGAGGGGACAGATGGCATTATTCTAGTACAGGACAAACAAGAGGCGAAGCAAAGAGGAAGTAGTCCATGAAGTGCAATTTATTCAGTCGCCCCTCCTGAATCGTTCGAAAAATATAGACGTGGTCGGCATCTGCAGAGCTTAGTGCTCAGTGGAGGGCCGGCCAATAGTAGTCACCTATGAAACAAGCACAGGTACAAATCAGCACAAGAACGAACAACCTAGGAACGGAAGACGGACCCTGAAACCGATCTCCCGAAGCTTGGCCGCATCCACCAACAACCGCCCGTCAAACACGAAGGCTGGCTTGTTCATGTGTGCGTACACCTCCTGCCAGTCGATCTCCTTGAACTCCTTCCACTCAGTGGCGATCACGACCGCCTCGGCATTCTTACACGCCTCCATCGCCGAGCTGCAGATCGTTACCTGCTTCTTGACTGTGGAGCAGAGCAGCAGGTAGTTGGTAAAACAGGGGAGGGAAAACAAGGTAGTGAATAAAGCAAAATTTGTCAGTATCGTGCGGTGGAAAGGAAATAAAGAAAGGGGGAGCGCACTGGTATCGATAGGGGTTAGCGGGCTGGCCTCCGCAAGGTCAGCCCAAATCTGCTCGTGCGCGACCTGCGGGTCGTACACGTTGACGAAAGCCTTCTCGGACTGGAAGTCCTTGATGAGCGTAATGGCGGCGGATTCGCGGGTGTCGCCAGTGTCGGCCTTGAACGCGAACCCAAGGACAGCAATGCGCTATAGGAAGATGTGAATCCGATATTAGCTCTCGTCCTCGATGACGTGAACAGACTGATCGATTGACCGTACCTTTCCGGTGATAGTATTGAAGAGTGTATCTACAACGCGCTTCGAGAATCTCCTCTTCTGATGATCATTCATCTCCACGACCTGACGCCAGTACGCCGCAACCTCGGGAAGATGCAGGCTCTCGCTCAAGTACACTAAGTTAAGGATGTCTTTCTGGAAGCAAGAACCGCCGAAACCGACACTGGCCTTGAGGAATTTCGGCCCGATGCGGGTGTCGTATCCGATGGCGTTAGCCACCTCGTCAATATTTGCGCCAGTGGCCTCGCAGATAGCGGAGAGCGCGTTGATAGAGGAGATGCGCTGTGCAAGCATCGCGTTGGCAGCAAGCTTGGAGAGCTCGGAGGACCATAGACCGACAGTGAGGATACGTTCGGTACTGTGTAGAAATCAGTCAGTTAGCAGTGAAACTATGGAAATGAAGGCAAAATTGGCGTAGAGACACTCACGGAACCCAGTTGGCGTAGACACTGGAGAGGGCTTGGCAAGCGTTGAGACCTTCGGGAGTCTGCAGAGACCCGATCAAGACGCGATCGGGGCTGAATAGATCACTGATCGCGGTACCCTCAGCGAGGAACTCGGGATTGGAGAGGATGTCGAAGCGGCAGTTGGGCTTGGAGTTGGCCTCGAGGATAGTGCGCATCGACTCTGCGGTGCGACAGGGGACGGTGGACTTCTCGACGACGATCTTGGAAGAAGTAGCGACGGTCGCAATGCGGCGCGTGGCGAGCTCGACGTAGCTGTAAATAGACAGGGGGTTGGAAGACAATGTGAGACATGAAAATCTGATACACGGAGGGGAGCGGGTACACACTTGAGATCCGCAGCAAACCCTGCACCCACACCGCTCTTCTTCGTCGGGGTGTTGACGCTGACGAAGATGAGGTCGGCCTCCTCGATGGCCTTGTCGACGTCGGTGGAGAAAAACAGGTTACGCCCACGGGCCTGGCGCACAACGTCTACTAGCCCTGGCTCATAGATAGGCAGCTGGAAATCGGGGCTGTTCCATGCATCAACACGCGCCTGGTTGAGGTCGACGATGTTGACGGTGATGTGGGGGCATTTGAGCGCAATGACGGCACAAGTGGGACCCCCTATGCATTATCGTTGCTGAAGTCAGAATACCGTGCTATCGTGATTTGAAAACGAGAATGCTGCTCACCAACGTAGCCAGCCCCGACTATGCAACGGTTGCAATCGCGTCAGTTGATGTATATAGATAACCGAGTCGAGAGAGCTTACTGCAGCAGATCTTGGTGACCTTCACTGGTGGCATTTTAGGATGAGGATTCGGGATGAGAGGAGGGAAGAGGAGGACGGTGATGAGGGTTGAGGGGAGGATATAAGGCTAGGAAAACGAACGATACGCGTAAAAAGTTAGAATAAGTAGCTGACCTAATATAGTTAGATGGTCGCGCTAGTTTGATCGGGGCAATTAGCGTACATCATGATGGTCTTCCACCAGTTCTCTTCCGTCTCCTCCCGTTCTATTCTCTTCTTCATGTCTTCTTCGACCTGCAATTATGACCGCACACTTAGATCTCTCAACATGCCTGAGGCTCAAAATTTGACCTCATGAACTGAACTCTGCCTGGCAACTGGTCTCTCCAGGTTCGGTAGCCGCGGGTGTCTGATCGGGGACGATGATGGCCTTCCGAACCCCTCAGAGCCCGGAAATTCACAGTAGACAAGGGAGTCGTTCCAATCGACGACGGGTGGCTTTATCTCAAGCTTTCTCGTCACCCTACGCCTCACAGGGACCGCCCAGCACGCAGCACAATCTGACACTGACAGCGATGAGCAACCACGTATCTACTTGGCATATGGTCATCACGGCATCGAGTCCTTTAGGATTGCTTAGGAAGACGAGCATGAAAATAAACTGCACTCCTTTGCGACGGCATAGAGCGGCACAGGCGTTGTCTTCCCATCCGGCCACCACATCGCCGCAAAGATTTGATGAAGAGGGAGTTGATTATCAGGTAAGTATGTAATGTTTTGGCGCGTGGTGATATAGACAATGCCACAGTGATAGCGATATTTTTCCGACACTAATAATCTATTCCACAGTTAACGTTGCTAGTCATTCAGCGTAATTAAACAGATCTCGTTTCCTAAAAGTAGGTAACTATGCCGAAGTTGCGATCCACCTCGTCTTCGGCTCAGCATTCAAATAATACTTGCTATCTTCGCGCACATAGTCCAGTCTGTAGTGGCCGTGCTCTATAAGCTCGATTTTTAATCCTTGGCGTACAACCTTCATCACAGGAGATGACTCGTTTCTGGAGCTCTTTATTCCTTCAGGGCTCAAAATCTGCAGTAACCGTTTTCTATAACCTCGATATCTAATCTCTTGGCGCACATCAATGAATGATCTTCAAGCTTAATCTCAGGAGAAGACTCGATTCTGGAGTTCTTTACTCTTCAGACCCTGCTATTAACTAGTGCTATCACTCCTAGGTTCTAGCTTAACTTCTGTGTTTCTCCTCTCTGGTCTATGAAGAGTTCTTTCCAACCGGAAACTATCTACGTGGCACGGTGTTGGTACTTTCCACCTATAGAAAGTTTTATTCCACACGAGTGTCCTAGCATTTCCTTGACAAGCTCCGCTTGGCGATCTTGACCCCTTCTATAGCCTTAGCTATCTTTTGGAACAAGTTGCTTAGAACACTCCAGAGCATATCGACGTAAGCACCGACCCTGCAACTGGCTGATGCTTTCTTTCGATGAACTTTTACTCATGCATACATTCTCTCTTAGCTCACTCAACTCATCAGAGTATATATATTCTCCTTTACATGGACCTAAATACCCCTGTACCGTTGATGCGATACATTGTGGTTGCTGAATAACGATGTTAAACGCGCTATTTGACTGTCTTAGCCTTCCTACTCCTTGAGAATCGCTGCCCTGAAAATTTCTGTTCGCCGTGTGTACTCTCATCCGACTTCAGCACATCATCCATATTCAACGTGGCGCACCAAAGTCAGACAACTTGGTTCGGCCGAAATTCTGGGGTATTCTTTGGCTGTTCATAATATACTTGCCCACGGTGTCTTTCACGGTTGCGCCTCAGTTCCGATGCTCTTTTCGCTTCTATGGGCACTGCTGTAGGTTCATTGTGCTGTAGTTTCGTCTTAATACATGCCTGTAGGTGCTCTACGGAAAACCTACGATCCGAGGCTGGTTGGTTTGATTTTTTGGGCTCCTGTCAAAGCTCAAGAATAGTTCTCATCTACGCATGCACCGACGAGGGCTCTGTATCCCCGCGGATCTACCATGATGGTTATTATTTAATGGGAAAGACCTCATAGGTGATCTAATGGATATCCATGAACCAATACGACTGGAAACCCGGAGTCACATTCCTATTTCCCGTCAAAGTTCGCCGCCAATAGCGGCCACGGACGAGTCTCTGGATACTCTCGTTAACACCTGCTCTCATTCACACATTCAGGTGCGCTCTTCCTCACTGTCTTATTTTCGTGCCCTCGTATTTGTATAGCACGGACCCTATCCCCGAAGCTCAAAGACATCTTTCGTAAATCCTCTACGGAGGTCGGTGAGCCTGATGAAAACTCATAGAGCCTTACCTCAGATGCTCAAGCGATGTCAGGATGATGGCAGCTTCGCAAGTCATCGTAATTCTTATTGATTTTATTTACTGCTATAACCTCGGTTCAAGGTCCCCCACAAAGAGGATTGTTTTCACTTTTCTCAACCACTGTGTCTGAAAATTGAATCAAATTCTTCAGGAAATTTAACGGCTGCATTCTTCTAGCAATTTTCCTTTGAATCAAGAGTCTATTTAGGCAAGTTAGATTTAAACTGGGCGTCTTCTTATCAGATATCATTATCTGTTGCAACTCACCTGAATAGAACGAATATTCGACACCCATTCAAGGCCAATGGATCGAACTTGGGTGTACGTCGATTTTTAAATCATACGATGATTGTCGTTTTCAAGCACGACTCGGGCGGTACGCACATGACTTCACAGAATTGATAATGTCCATGAAATCGTCTTTTCACGGTTTCTGTCCGTGGGATCTAATCCATAAAGTTTCGACGGCATTGTCTTGGATAATTAGCCCCTCTTTTGGAGGTAGAAATGCGTCCATCTCACTGGGCAGCTGGACATAAATGTGGCGGATTGGTTTCTCCGTACACGGATCTCTCTAAACTTTAATGCGCTGTCTTATCTTTATTAATGATCTCCGTGGACCCTGTTGGGAGGACTGAGGCAGGTCAGCTGATGTCAGTTGATGTCCAAATGCGCCATCTGTCACTTGCATGTCCCTAGACTTAGTAACTAAAGGTTGCAATATTTGGTCAACTCACAAATGAGGCCTCCATATTATGGAAGCTTTGATACAACTTTCGTTATTGACAGATAACATCATTCAGTACCATAAGCGTTCAAGACAGGGACATAGTATATGAGGGAGCAGTAATGAACACGCGCTGATTATCTTCCGAATGTTCTAGGTCACTTGAATTTTGTATAATCTTTCCTTCAGTCTAATGAGGTTTGGATGAGGTACGAGATAAGCCACGTTGTCATAATTTGGAGTATACATGCATTGATTTTTGAAACAGTTGTCTTCGCATAGTTAATGGAATTAGATCTCCCCAATGTCACCAGCCGGTAATATCTCCGTGTCTCCAAGGATTGCAGAAATAAAATCACTATAAACGTCTAAAATTATGCCTGGATGAACCTTGAGCTTGAGTTTGAAACCTTTATCAGACGCTTCGGAGCCATCTACAATTAAATGACTGGATAATAAATATGTTTTATACTCCGTCCTTTGGAATTCAAGCTTAGCACAACTCGTATATGATGTGCACGCTTTGTGTTGCGACTGGAGAATGCATGCATCGAATTAAAACAATAGTGATGCAAGTGCTTAGACCCCTGTCACTGAGGAAATTAGGTGTACAGGATATTCAATTTTCTCCATTTTATTTAGTTCGTCGGAGAAGTAAAGAGTCACCAGTCCCTCAAGACGCAGATAGTTAGACTCTGGCAATGAGCAAGACATGACCGGCGGGCAGTGTTGTACCCACAGGGTAAGGCACACACACTCCACGCTAACTTTACTACTCCGGCCTCGAGGTGTGGCTTCCAACCTCGTGGCATCCACGAGGCAGGATCCTGATCATACGGCAGAAAATTCAGAGCTGTCGGTGTACGGCGAACATCGAAAGATACTCATAGGATTAGCGCTGATCCTTAAAGCCGCAAGTTTTTTTTGGAGAACGCAAGAGTGAGGGAGCGTGTAAATATTTTTACATTCTCTAACTTGTAATTGCGTAATAGCCGAATGGTGTCACACAAGGAAGAGGTAAATACGTAGAAGAGATAAAGCCACCATTGCCTATCCATTTGAATGTTCCTCTTTATACTACAATAAGACTTATATAATGTTCAATATGTCATAATACTCAAGGCGGTCGGTTTGTATCTGTTCACGAAACAGGACTATCAATACCAATATAGTAACAGTTTCCGAAAATATTCATTCTGCCATTGTAGTGAGTTACAGTGTCTTAGTAGAGAATACACAAGTTGAATTCAAAGTTAAGAAAATATCAGTAGTGCTGGAGTTGTTGTACCTCTTCTATGTATTTTTCCTTTTGGGAATACCGAAAAGACGGGGCCAACTGTGCTCGCTGGATAAGTCTGAGGGCATTTGCTCCTATATAATGCAAATACTGGATGTACCGTTATCGCACATAAAATGGAGAAATCATAGATGTATTGTGTGATGGAAGAAACGTGAAGTTGTTTGCTATTTGTACCTCTTCCGAGTACGTTAATGTATATAATTTTCTAATATCAAAAGGAGATTACTGTCGATTTTCGAGCTTGGGACTTGCCTCGAGTTCATGGAAAATAAAAGCTTCCGACGATGTTGCGGTGTCCACCATGTGCTTGGTGCGCGCTTGTGCGCCTCGAAAATCAATGCATTGGCTACTTACTTGATTTGGATTATGATTCCGGAACCAGGACGACCGATATTTTGTCATATCTAAATATAGTAATTTAGCACGATCACGACATTGTTCCTGGCCGTGACTTGGATGACATGTGAGACGTTCGTCCATGCCATTTCCCATGAGCGTGAGGATCGGGTGGCACCATGGCAGCGCCTCCATGACGGGGGTGTCGCATTTGTGGTGTTGTGTCGTGTGGCCAAACCTCTTCCCTACTTTCATTGCGTTATCATGGGCGCTACACTCTCTGTCCTCTTTCAACAGACTTTCCCGCCGAAGTCAAAGTTTTCCGTAGAGGATATTCCAGATTTAACAGGAAAAGTCGCGATTGTTACAGGAGCAAACACAGGTAAGCATTTTGACGCCATCCTTCTTGCAGGATGCATACGACTGAGTTTTTGTTCGACGGAAAGGTGTCGGAAAGGAGACAGCAAAGGTATGTCGATAACTTCGGATCACTGTCTGTCTGCCTACGCTGATGCACTCGTGGTACGCGACGCTATTACTAGGCTTTACTCCATCGCAATGCCAAGGTTTACATTGCTGCTCGGAATCAAGAGAAGGCCGAAAGCGCTATTAGCGACCTCAAGGAGCAGACAGGAAAGGAAGCACAATTTCTAGAGTTAGATCTTGCAGACCTGTATAGCGTGAAGGCAGCCGCTGCGGAATTCCAGAGGTATGGATATTATAGGTCCTTGAGCATCATAATTCCGCTTGACAGCGAAATCTATTGTGTAGCAAGGAGAAAGAGCTTCATATGTTGTTTAATAACGGGTTTACCTCAATTCATGTCAGTTTTAGAGTAAATTATTGATATCGCAACGACAGGGGAGTGATGGTTCCGCCCATCGAAATGATTACACCACAAGCCTACGACCTTCAATTCGGAACTAATGTCCTTGGTAGACGGTTTCATTTTTCCACTCGCTTACGGACTCACCGACATCCGATTACAGGGCACTTCTACTTCACGAAGCTCCTTCTTCCCACGCTTATTTCCACTGCCAAAAGCAGCTCAGGAGGCAATGTGCGCGTCGTGAACACGTCTTCGTCTGCCCATGTCATGGGCAGTGTTGACTTCAACGCGCTTAAAGAAGGTCCGGCCAGGAGGAAGAAAAGCCCAGCAATATTGTATGCTCAGAGCAAACTCGTGTGTTAGAAATCCATACCCAATGCTGTTTCCTTACTGAACATCAGAATCTTTAATTATTATTACAGGGAAACGTTATTTTTGCGAATGAACTAGCACGTCGATATGGAGATCAGGGCATCGTATCGACATCTTGTAATCCAGGAAATTTAAGCAGTGATTTACAGCGTCATCTGCCTAAATGGCAAGCTGCTGGTCTCGTGAGTGACGAAAGTCTTCATAAATTGGAAACATTTAACTCTGAGTTGCTTCGCTGCATAATTAGGCATTGGTTCTTTACCCTGCTTCATATGGTGCATTAACTCAGCTATATGCTGGAACGTCCCAAGAAGGTGCAAATTTCAATGGAAAGGTGAATTTTATTCGTCCTACGGTATATACTGTAGATAAACTCAATATTATCCCTTTAGTACCTCATTCCTTGGGCTCGTATTGGTCCTATGATATCAGATGCAGAGGACCCTAAACTAGGCGAAGAGCTTTGGAAGTGGTTAGAAGAGCAAGTAGAGAGCATCTAACCAAACAGGTATTTATTGCGCATATGTCATTGTACTTTATATTTTACTCAGAAAGCCTGTACCAATTATTCCGTAATAATTCATACGGAAATATATTAAGACCCACATACAGAAATACACTAAGATCCACAAACAGAGTTTCTTAAGCTGAAAGACCTAATGCCTACAAGTCAGACCGATGTTGAAAATTCCACCATTCTTTTACTCGACAAAAAAGAACCTTATGTCCACAGTTTTCGAACTAAAGACCTCTTAATATTGGACTATTCCATATAGCCAGGTCCTGGCCAGGTCCAACTACTACGAGCTTTATAGCAAGGCTAATGCTCTGTACTGATAATAAGACATGAACCGACCTCAACCAAGCCATTTTACTTGATCATCTACTGGCCATGGCCATGGGATGCGACTTCAACAAGCACTCGATAGACAATGAACCACTGGAGTGGTCAAGAACACATTCATCTACTACCTTCGATAGCTCAGTTGGAAGAGCGTGGTACTGTAATGGAAAACTTGAACATCCTGAGGTCAAGGCTGGTTTGATTCCGGTTTGAAGGATGCGCATATAGGAATGAGCAACGTACATACATGTACATTTTTTCTCTTATGGATCTTCAGGCTAGTTCATAGCTCTTTAATTGTTAAGTAATATGTATATGTTCAAATACTTTTTATATTAAGTAATAAGTCGACGCATAGTAATAATATCTGTACTCGAGCATTACTTTCAAATTTTGGATACGCGATAATTATCAGCTGGCTTCCGCACTGCCTGCCCCCTCCTATTGCGGTAGAATAAAACATCGCCTTCATCCTCGACAAACTGGCAGGAATTGTAGTTCTCCCATAACGCTGTGAAAGACGGAACATCTGAAGAAACATAGTAATCGCCGATGAACGCCTTCAAGTATTTAGTAGCTTCCTCTCCGTGATAGAAAGGCATTTTAGGAAAGAACTGAGCGGAAGAAATGATATGAGTGTAGACTCTATGGTTCATTAAAATGAGGCTTACGTGGTGGATAACATGGTAGTGAGCAACGTCGTGAAGGAAGAATCGTCCTTGCCAACCCAACACAGGCCTATCCACAGTCGCTGCTGCACCTCGTTGGAAATTCCACGTTTTTCCTCTGTAATGAGGCATAACAGGATCGGTGTGATGGAGATATGTGATCATAATAACTGTATAAAAGGGGTAAAATATTATCAGATGTATCTACTCTCACAAAAAAAGTAAAGGCTTACACCAATGAGTAACCTCCAACCACGGGATTCCGTAGTATTTCATAACCTCTGCAAAGCCCCAGACAGAGCTAGCGTAAACAACACCCCAGATCATGAATGCAATGCCTATGTTGGATATAATAATTGCGTTGCGTTGAGTCTTGGTAAAGAGAATTGAATTTGCTGAGGAACATTCAAATTCAAATATAATTAGTCGACACCTTTCTCGGCCCCAGGGTTTTACTCACGGTCAAAATGATTTGTCCACTTCGGATAGTTCTTTTGACCGGAGACATTGAACACTGTCGAGTTTACTTAGCGACAAATGGGGTGGGTAACAATGATGAGGATTCACCGAGATATGCAGGGAACGCGAGCAGCTGCTGACGTATCAGCATGTATAATGTGTAAATAGGTGTATCACCCAAGATCTCGTCGTAGTCGAGTGAAGAATCGTCTTCTTGACGGAGGCCTATGTCGGATCGGGTTTTTGGAACATATACCTCGTCGCGTTCCATCGAGGCGTGATTACTGTGATGGCGATGATGTGAAATCTTCCAGCTGAAATATGGAGTCCAGAGGAAAGTATGTGTAATCTATCGACACGCTTAGGGTCAGCTATCAGAACTAAAAGGAATAGAATGGCGTACAAAACCAATAACGTCGTTAACCACCTTATAGTCGGAGAATGCACCGTGCCCACACTAGCCCAATAAGTTTGAGTTTGAGTTCGTTTATTTATTTATAGAGGGGTTAAGAAAATACCTCGTGGCCAATCACCCAGATGCCGGTGAAGATGAGGCCTTGAAACCACCAGCTAGAAGAATGATCAATTAGAATCATGCAAACTGAAGTTACTTTCAAAGATAGACGCCTACTAGATAGCCCAGGTTGACCAACGGGTAAATTCAGCTCCTGGAGAAGTTAAAACTTGACGGGCGGAAGACTGTTTGAAATATGGATCGATGTGGGTAGCAAGAGACCAGGCCGCAGCAGCCATTAGAACATCGCGGGTCAAGTATGCAATACTCTTCCTAATGTTGCGTATAAAGTACTTGGAAGGAATAGCATCGCGAATCTCCTTCAGTGACCTGTGGATACGTAAGAAAAGCGTCCTAAAGGTTTGAATGTTCATCATACCAGGGCATCGGCGTGAAGGTTGGAAGGTCATCTTCCGAATACTTTTGGGAAGTTGCAGAAGCCTTCATGTCTGCAATAGATGGAGGACTGGAGAGACGGGAATGTCAGATAAGAGCATAATTAAGCTGGTATATATGACGCTAAGTCAAAAGTCCCACCTTCGATCGCATCATAAGAGGTTGCGCCTGACAAGCGCCATGAGAATGTAGGAAGGAGGTAGATTTCTAGCTGAAAGCTGTCGCATACCCATCACCGTCACGTCGGGCGATTCATCCGCATTGGAGATAACTCGATTTATCTGGTGACTCCAGGTAGATCGTGGGCGAGGCGGAACATATGTCGATTCGCTCCGAGAGTACCGATCGCCCAGGTGCAGCCTTCATCTCGGGGCAGGGTCAGAGATCACAACATGGCAGCAAGCTTTCAACTTCAATTTTGCTACTGAACCATCGTGCGCGTCGCGACCTCGACGGAAAGGGCGTAAGCCTTCGGACCCCGGACACCCGGATAACAATAGATCATTTCAGCTATATTTGTATTCCTTATTGGTTTCGCCCTTGCTTTCTGGTTTTGTGACATGCATCTTCCCTAAAAAAAGGAAATCACGCTTAGATATAATTTAAGAAACAGCAGTATCTTATGCCACGGTATGTGTTACGGACGGCCGTCGTTCCTTATTCGCTTTGTAATGTTAAGCCTGCGCGTACTGGCGCACTGACGATGGACACATCCATCATCATAAAGCTTAAGACTAAGGGCTAAATGTTAAATGCTCTGCCGTAAGAGAAGCTGGAGCGATGCTTCTATGTTGTTCAGTGGATAGTCGAATTAAGTGGGATCCGCAAGCGCCGATAGCTTCGAACTCGGAAGCGAGGCCAACGCTAAAATATAATCACCATTTTCGCGTCGTCATCATGAACGCCACTGTGGCCATTCTCGCTTTCTCTGACTGTACGTAAAACAGAAATATCAGAATGTTTATAACAAGCCACAGCAACTACACCACATGCACGATTGTGTATCTCGGCCGAATAGGAGTGGGTTTACTGACAAGGCATGCACGCAAAAAAGCTTGAAGTTGTTTGGGTTCAATTACCCTTTGCTGCATGTTCATCGCGAACAAGGTCTGCAAGGGGATCCCAAAATTTTAAGAGTACGCCATTTCCGCAAGTAGAGTTGCGCAATTCACGAATTTTGTACATGAGACCAGGTTTTTGCGGATCGACTAGAGCCTATGTGATAAGTGTAAATCGACACCGATGATCTCCAACCAGGAATCACCTCGTTTGTAAGACTCGTAGTTAGTTAAATTATGGTGGAGAAATATCCAGCAAAAGTGCTCTCGCTTCAGATTCAAAGACAGACAAACAAGCGACCATCCCGGTTATCTAGGAAAGCATCGGGGTGCTCAGAATTAAAATCATTTATTAAGATTTACGAGTTGGAAATTTACGGTAACAAAATCTGGGGAGGAAAATGTATTTGCTCCTTATATCCATCAGATAAACGAGTGGCGTTCCTAATCATCCTAAGACCTGGGAAAGCCATTGTAGAGTGCCCGAAAAACGCCGACCGAGAACGAGTTCTGAAGTTCAGGCAGAGAAGTCTCCAGGAAAAATGCTTTAGCTTCCAAAAGCTATATCCAAGCGACTTACTAAGTTCTGGGTCATTTTGGATAGCAATGGAGTGCTCAAAAATTGCCGATTGATGATGCAGTGCTCCTATAAAAATTTCTCATCTTAGGCTGCGGATAAATGGTTGCTGAGGAAGATATCAGATAAGGAAACAAAGCACACAGCAAATGTATGTGGATATAAGCGCTGGCCTGCCGCAAATCTTGTTTGCCGAAGCTAACCACGGTAGAAACGCAGGTGGGTGCTGAGCCCACCTAATAATCATATGCGCTATTTGCGTAGTACACATTTCGTGAACCTCCTTAGATGTATGAAGACTAACAGAGATTGCCTGAACGAGTCTTCATATCTGATGGAATTTAAGAAGTGGGTACTGAGCCCACTCGAAAATCATGTCCATCCGTACACGTTGCGAGATTCCGCAGATATGTAAAGAACCAAGAGAGGTATTATATACAGGATAAGTTCAAGTACCTGACGTCGAATCACAGATTCTAGTATCATCGCCGTGGTTCTGATGAAAAGTACCTGTGACATCCCGTGGGCCTGCAATGGACGAAGTCGAAAGCCAATCGAGAGAGATCCTTCCGTGCGAGTTTTTTGAAATTCAAGCGCAAGGGAAGCGAGTGGGACGCTGAAGGCCGCCTTAGGATCGCGAAATAAGTGTTCGAGCTTCGAAGAACAAGCCTCGATGTCTTCGCTTATACTCTGGGGACTCGAGAAAGACGGACGAGTCGTCGGACTCGGAGGTTTGTGGGTTGTGTGGAGATTAGTTGACTTCGTGCATTGTGGATGAAGTTGCAGATCCGTTGGAATAGCAATTGTGTTCCCATAATCTGGAAAATGAGTAAAGGCACAGTGTATGCGTGCGGGGACCATTCAGTCAGAGGTGGCCTTGTTCGCAGAAAAGGCTTGCCCTACCCTGCAAGTTGCCGCCGCGGCGGAGACCATAAAAATCAACAAGGCCAAACACCATCGGGTGGCGCTTCGACTCCCTGAGATTTGGGGTCCTCCTGATCGATTTTGAGATCTAACTTCCATCCGCCCGACTTGGTGCGCCTACCAAGGACCTGGTCCTATCATTGCAGCCACGACCTGGGCAACTTTTCGATCTTCACGGCACATGAGTGGTGGCACAACTCCGGAGGTTGTCATCATAGGCCCATTTGCCGTGGCTTTATGTCAACAACACTTTCTAGGCTCACGCAAAAGCATGTTCAGGCATGATAAGGTTAAATAGATCTTCAAGTGGGGTGGCCTCTACCTCCCTGGTAGGATCCACCCTCTTCGTACGACTGTAAAAGACTCGAGAGAACTGCTGGGTTTTGCAGTCTCCCAATGATGCTGAATATCTTCAAGGATGGTCCCGAGTACGAAAAGCGGAAGAAGACGCCGTTCAGACCTCCTAGGGTCCGTTTCTAAGACTTTATCGCTGTCTCCGAGGGTTTGTGGACTAATCCTTGGACTCGCTTAGGCCACGATAGCAGACATTCGAGCGCGCATTCCGAGGCATTTATTCGAGAAATCGACGCTTCAAGGATTATACTACTTTTCGAGGGACATTATCTGTGGCCTTATAGTCTACCGTCTTGGGACGTTGATTGATCCCTCTGCTGAGGCCGCCCTACATCTTGGGTACAATTCTGCTCTTGTGCGCTGCGCGAAATGGGTCGCATGGGGCCTGTATCTCTACTGGCAAGGCATCATTTTCGCTGGATTCTGGTGCCTCGCGCATGAGGCGGGTCATGGCAGCTTGTCCGACTACAGCGCCGTGAACAATGCTATTGGCTTTAGCCTCCATACTGTAAGCTCGAGCCAATTAATCGCCCGCCACCAGCCACATGTTGACAATGGCTTCACAGTTCCTTCTCATCCCCTACTACGCGTGGCGGTCCACTCATCATGCTCACCACGTACGCATGACCCTCCTACCGAAAGCAGAGCACTCATTTCCGAGTTATTTCATACAGAAAGCCACCATGTCGCTGGAGCGAGATGAAAACTACATTCCCCGCACACGCTCTGACTACAAGCTGCCCGCGCCCGAAAAGGCGAAGGTCATGGATTACCACGAGCTCTTCGAGGACGTGCCCATCTATACCCTTCTACGCATGCTCGTCATGCAGGCGCTGGGCATGCAGTGCTACCTCCTGCGCAACTCGATGGGTAACCCCATGTATTCCCCAGGCACTAATGTACGTCCTTCTATCTTATTTTTGGACGATTGATTAAGCGACTGAAAATATGACGTATCTACTACTTACAGCACTTTAGCCCTTCGTCTCCACTGTTCAAGCCTCACGAGCGCAACGGCATCATCGCGTCGAATATAGGGCTCTCGTTCATGGCATCCCTGCTCTGGATCTACGCCAAGAATGTCGGCACAGCCAACTTTATTCGGCTGTACTTCATCCCCTACCTCGTGCGTTGTCATATCGCCATCCTATTACCTACCCCCCGTAACTCATCTCCCCGATGCTTCCTTTCTTCCTTCTTCCACTTCTTCATCTTAGATTGCTAATCACTGTACGCGTCGATTCACTCGTTGTCCGGCCTAATCAGCCCCACTGACAGATCCTTCTATCCATTCATTTTCTTCCTTCTTATGCCACAGGGATCGTTATGCTGACTTACCTCCATCACTCGGATCCCACCGTGCCCCACTACCGAGGCAGACAGTGGACGTTCCTGCGCGGCGCTCTCGCCACGGTCGATAGGCCCCTTCTGGGGTGGGTTGGCCGCTTCTTCTTGCACAACATCTCGCACGATCATATCTCGCACCATATGTTCTCGACTATCCCATTCTGTGAGTCTATTGCACCCACCTTGACTGCGAGGTATCGCGTCCATGAACTAACAGTACATACGGCCGCGTAGATAATGCGCCTCTTGTGACTGAGCACATCAAAAGGGTCCTGGGAGAGGATTACAACTACGATTCTACCGTATGTTTCTGTCGAGCCTCGTCCCCTATCCCAGAAGGTAACAGACAGTCACTCTACAGAACACCTTCCGCGCGCTCTATCGCACGTTCACCGAATGCTGCTTCATCGAAGACGACGGCGACATCGTGTTCTCCAAGAACAAAGACGGCAAGGCTGCGAGGGAGCTGGCGAAGGACGCGCTGGACCATACACCCGCATCTCCATACCAGTGAATACGACCGCCATGATACTTAATCCAAAAAGTCCAATATCAGAAGTGCCGAAAACTATAATATTTATTACTACCTACTACCATAGCATCGTACCATACCACCATACCACCAATTGCAACCCAAATAATCTCTTGCTTCACATCCGAACGAGCCCTCACCTCATCAACGAATACACAGCAAAGCAGATTAAGAGCCTTGTTTAAAATTGGCATTACAGTGCGAAATTTTATATAACAAAGCACGAACTTGAAGTGTAGAGGGGTAAATAAGTAATGCAAGTATGTATGCGAAGATATAATCAAAATCTAAGGCGAGGAATATGTAGGTTGGGTGTATATCGTGACCGATGACTGGTGGCCGCTGGGTCGGGTCTACGGTGAGACAACGTCAGTTGGGTGGGGAAGGAGTAAGCAAGCGAAAGGGTTGGATGGGGGGAGGTGATGGCGGGGACAGAATATCTAGACGAAGGGAGGAGGGGGAAGGGGAAAGAGAAAGGGGATGTACGTCTGATATTAGGAAGACACGTTATTTTTTACCCTCTTCCTCCTCTCCGCACCCATCGCAGTCGCGTCGCGTCTACATATCTACGCGCACATATCCAGCCTACGCCCCGGCCGGGCCGCCACGCGTCCCACCCGCGCATCCCCGCAAACCCGTGCCCGGGCGAGTAGTTCAATACCCACCACCAGGACGCGGTAGCTCAATCCACAGCCGGGGGGGATCCACAGCCCCTCACATATTCGCCAGCTCCACCGCTCTCCTCAGCACCTCCTCAATCCCCCACCTCTCCCCCCTCTGCAGCCGCCCATGCTTCAAATCCAACACATTCCCAATCTCATCACACGCCCGCAGCACCGTATCCACGTCCTCCTTCGTATGCGCCGCGCTCACACAGAACCGCACTCTACCACTAACCAGCGGGGTAGCAGGGTACGCAACGACGACCACGACGATGGGCACTGCGCGGTCCTTCATCATGCGGTGGAACATGATCATCTTACCCGGGTTGAATAGGAGGAGGGGGACGATGGGAGAGGAGGGGTGCCCGTAGGTGATGAAGCCGAGCTTGATGAGGCCGTTGTGCAGGTAGCGCGAGTTGAAGGCGAGGCGCTGGAGGCGGGAGCGGCCTTCCTGCCCTGAGGCGAGTAGCGGGGGCAGGGTGAGCCAGGGTGGCAGGGCGGAGGGAGGGCACGGGCCGGGGTGCGCTGGGGCCGCCTCAAGCTTGAGTGTGGAGCTCGACCCGGACTCGGGCAGGGGCACGACGCCCATGATGCTCGCCATGCTTGCCACGACCTGCGTTAACACGGGGGGCGTCATCGCCTCCGCGTAGGAGCCCGAGTGCCCGTACACCCTGAGGCGGTCGATGAGGGATTTGTTGCCGGCGACATACCCCCCGGCAGCGCCGAAGGACTTGGTGAAGGTGCCCATGAGGATGTCGACGCTGCGTGGGTCGAGGTGGAAGTAGTCGCAGACGCCGCGGCCGTTCGGGCCGAGGGCGCCGATGGAGTGGGCTTCGTCTACGAACAGGTAGAACTGGAGCTGGGCATCAGGACGGGGAGGAAACGGGAGGGAAGGAAGGAGAGGACAGACCTTGTACTTTTTCTTCAACTCCACAACCTCTGGCAAATTCACCATGGTTCCCTCCATACTATACAACCCCTCCACAATAACTAATATCTTCTTCCACGGCCTATGCGTCTTCGGCTGGCCCTGGCTGATCACCTCCCTCAGCAAGGACTCCAGCGAGCGCATATCATTGTGCTTGAACATGCGCACATGCGCGCCGCTGAGGCGCACCCCGAAGCGGATGCTCGCGTGGTTCAGCTCGTCCGAGATGACGAGGCAGCCCTTGCCCATGAGGGCGGGGATGATAGTCGAGTTCGTCGCAAAGCCCATGCTGCTGATGAGCGCGTCCTCCATTCCCACGAAACGCGCTACCAGCGCTTCACCGCTCGCGTGCAGGTCCGCGCTGCCGCCTTCCAATCTTGAGCCGCACGTTGACACCCCGTACCGCTGGATGCTCTCCTCAACCGCGTCCGCACACCCTCCGCGCGCCTGCGCGAAGCCGAGGTAGTTGTAGGAGGAGATGTTGAGCGCACGCGTGCGCGTGCCGGTAAAGAGCTGGGTGTGGTTGTAGTCGGGGGAGATGCGGTCGAGAAGGAGGATGGTGCGCCCTGCGACGCAGGTGACGGGCTGGGAAAAGCACTCGTCCATGCGTGTTTTGAGGCGGCGGGTGTAGAAAGAGTCGAAGTCGGAATTGAGCGGGGCGTAGCCCTGGGAAGGGGGTTAGTAGGTGCATGACAGAGGGAGAAATGGAGAACAGAAGCGGGGATCAGCGAGTGATGGGAGAGAAGGCGGGGTGCTTCTTTTCTATTCACGGGACGTGATGAACAAGGCGTGATGTACCCTGGCCAGCAGCCCGCGAACACCCGTGGAGGACGGGAGGGGAAGGGAAGGAGGGAAGAGGCGAGGACTCACATCTCGAGGCATAAGGTGCTTGTACGCGGACGGCGTGAGCCTCTTCCCAATGAAATCACGAATGTGGCCGAGCACAATGAGGATGAGGTAGCTGATGTACGTCGACAGCAGAATATAATACGGCGGGTCCTGCTCGACGTGCGGGGCAACCGGCGCGCCCAGCGCATGCTCGCTCACAAGACGGTACTCCTCGTTCGCGCAGTGCCCAAACTCGCTGTGCACGGTCGTGAAGACCTGGTCGGAGGTGGGAGGCACGGCGGGGATAGACAGCCCCGGGACATGCTCAGCAGCGTCGTCCTCATGCAGTACGGTGTCCTCGGAGGAGGAGGTGATGGAGGAGGAGAGCGAGAGCGCGGGGGTGGAGGTGGGCGAGGCTTTGGCGTTGCTCCGTGCGCGGGCATCAGCCTGAGAGAGGGCGGAGAGGTAGGAGGCAGCGGAGGCACGCGGGGAGAGGGAGAGCGAGGACGGTTTCTTGAAGAGGGACGCGGGCTTGTTGATCGCCATGGGGGACGGCGAGGAGGACATCATGGGGCTCCGAGTCAGACAGGCAGGAGAGGAGGGGCGACCAGGACTCAGGGAGAACTGTGACAGACAGACGATCACCAGCAACCGGGCTGCAACCCATTTTCTCACACTCGCTAATCCGCCCCGAAGTCAAATCAAATCACGTAACACTTTCCCGCCGTTCCTCCCGTTTCTACTCCACCCACACCACGCAAAAGACATTGTAAAAACATTGTATCCAGACTTTGTGCACAGATGGTCTACTCGTGATGTACCTCTGGATATAAAATACATTCATGGGTAAAAGTGAAATTTATCGTTGTCATATCAGTCCTTCGAACCGGGGTCGAACCAGTGACCTTGGGATAACAGGTATCCATTACAGTCCCACGCTCTTCCAACTGAGCTATCGAAGGCTGGACCTTTCGCTCCCACTGACACACATTACGCTCATTGCACCCCATCAAAATTAATTTCAAAGATAAGATCCCTCATCGTACCCACCCTCCACCACCACCCATGCCCACCAACTCCATTCCAGCAGGCACAGCGCCCGTAAAATCCGAGTCAGTCCCTCCCTATCTCAATAATCCTGACCCTCACTCCCGTCCGGCAGGTACCTCCTTTCCTCCCGCCCCCAGGCGCAGCCCGACGACGATGGCGCCGAGAGCAGCACACGCGACACCCGCGGTTATGCTCGTGACGAGGGAGCGACGCAGGGCGGGGACCCCCGTGCACGCGGCGGGTATAGTAAATTGAGCAAGGAGCAGAAGAAGGCGCAGCGCGGCGCGAATAAGGGGAGACGCTTTGGGAAGGTGCGCGATGAGCTCGAGCTGTGCTGGAAGGTTGCGAATGGGGTCATTTGCGAGTATGGTGAAGAGTGAGTGCTGGTTTATTCTTTCTTGGATTTTTTATCTGGCATTCAGGTTTCTTAGAACTCTATCTTCCGCGTTTATTTTACTATTTTACTTTCGTCTTACTTTCCTTCTCCAAACACCCACTTACCACCATCCTCCCCTCTCCACAGATGCCGATTCACGCACGACGTGTCTGCATATCTCGCCGCCAAGCCCGCGGACCTGCGCATCCCGTCCACAGCACAAATCAGTGATGCCCCGCCCTTCGGCCCGCACCCTACTCCCGAGAGCGCGCCCACCCCGCATCCCGCGCACGCGTCGGTCGATCTAGGGACGACGTGTCCCGTTTTCAAGGCAATGGGAGAGTGTAGGTAAGTTTGGAGTTTAGGTTTTGTGCATTTGATAGATTTGCGGTTCTTGGGAGTTGTGATTGTGCTGTTCTTTTTGAGATGAAGAGTTTTGCTGGTTCTCGATGGCAATACCTTGGTTCTCGATGAACTCTTTGTCTCGGCCATCAATGAAGCTACTTTCTCGCAATCTCATTTCCTTCTTAATCCTTCCTCAGCCGCATCTAACTCCCTCCCTCGCAGGTATGGCTTCAAATGCCGCTTCCTCGGCGGACACATCCTCACCTCCCCCTCCGACGGCTCACTCTCCATAGTTGTCGACGAGCAGCGCAAGGCGCGTGCGGCAACGGAGGAGAAGGAGCTTAATTTCGTAGGACAGGATGTGCAGAAGGTATTGAGGTCTAAGAAGGTGTGTTTCTACATCTCGCTCCTCCTCCCTCTTTACGCTGGCGAACTGAAGCCGACGTATAGTATCCATTCCCGATAACCAACGCCTACCTCCTCGAGCTGCAAAAAGCCGAGCAGGAAGAGCAGGCGCGGAATAAGGCGAATAAGGCGGCGAAGGAGGCTGCTGCCATCGCTCCTGCTCCGGAAACAAAAAGCGCAGTAGTCGTCCCCGAGCCCGAGCAGTCCATGGACGTCGATGTCCCTCAAGCTCAAATTCAAAAGACCGAAGAGCCCCCCGCGGGTGGAGTGGTCCTCGTCTCTGAAAGCGCCTTGGGCGAGCCGGAGCCCGTGCCGCAAGTTGGGGCGTCGGATATCGCACCTTTGGAAGCGCTGCCCGTGCCCATTGTCGCTGCTCCCGTCGCTGATGCACGCGACGCTGCTTCTGCACCCGCATCAGATGTTCTGGCTGAGGTTATCGAGCGCAGAACGGGAGAAGCCCCGGGCAAGCAACAGGAGGACACGCCGGATGTACCAGTTAGGTTTGAGGAGAAGAAGAGGCTGGATTGGAAGGGCAAAACGTGTACGTTACTTTTTCTCTGCTCTTCTATCTCCTTTTCAAAGGAGAGAGTAGTGCTCATTTCTTCATTTTTCGCTTCGTAGATCTCGCACCACTCACGACAGTAGGCAACCTCGTGCGTTCATTTTTTCCTGCATGGGGGGCGCACGACATACTGAAACCCCATTCCCTGACAGCCCTTCCGCCGGATATGCGTACAATACGGCGTCGATATCACCTGCGGTGAAAGTACGTCCTGCTCCCCCCCTCTTTGCCTCCAAAAGAACGCCTCTCACCCCCTCTTCCAGTGGGCCTCGCCTCCTCCTTCCTCTCCGGCTCCAAAGAAGAATGGTCCCTCGTCCGGCGACACCCCTCCGAGCGCATCTTCGGCGTGCAGATCGCGGGGAGCAAGCCGTCCATCCTCGTGCCCACCGCGGAGGTGCTTGCCAAGGAATTGGGTAGTGGGAGGGAAGGGGTGGATTTTGTGGATGTGAATTGTGGATGCCCGATTGATTTGGTGTTTAGGACGGGGAGTGGAAGTGCGCGTGAGTGCTTTTTTTTTTTTTTTTGGTAGGGTTTCTCTGCGCTGGGTGGCTGGTTGGCTAGTTTGAGAGGATGCGTGCTGTCGAGCATGGTTCCCTTACTGCTGCTTATCCTTTGTTTCTTCACTTTAACTTTGACTATCTCTGGCTTATCATTTACCCTTACTCACTACCTCCCACCAGTCCTCGACGCCCCCGGAAAACTGGGCAAGATCCTCATCGGGATGAACAGGGCCCTCGGCGAGATACCCGTGACTGTGAAGCTCCGCACTGGCGTGAAGGACGGCAAGAACACGGCGCACAAGCTCATGCCACGCGTGGCAGGCGAGTGGGGCGCCGGGTGTATTACGGTGAGCAGACTTCTTGTTTGTTTGCTTATTTGCTTGGGGATGGGGTGGGGTTTCCTTGTGATGGGATTGGGGTCTCCGGCTTGCGATGGGAGTTGGGACTCCTTGCTTGCAACGGAGCTTGGCGTCTCTTGCTTGCGGCGAGAGTAGGATTCCTGGCTTGTCACGAAAGTTTGGGACGATGTGATATGATTGAGGGTGTGGATGTGGTACTCCCACTGCGATTGTGGTACTACGGGTGGTTGTGGCCGCTGAGATAGGGTTGTGCTACGATGGGTAGTGCTACGATGGGCTTCTACCTATGATGAGCAGTGCTACGATGGGTAGTGCAAAGATGGATTGTACTGTTATGGGTAGTGCAAAGATGGATTGTACTATTATGGGTAGGGCAGAGATGGGCACTGCTGCGGTGAGCACCACTGCGATGGTGGTCGTAGCGGTGGTACCATTACGGTTCTACTGCGACCGCGGATCACTGCTCTTTTTAAATTGCCAACGAACGCTAACTATATTTCTGCTGTTGCGCCAGCTCCATGGGCGAACACGCCAACAACGCTATACTCGCCTGGCCGATTGGGACTACATCAAGCAGTGCGTCGAGGCCGTCAGGGCCCGCGAGGAGGAGGATGATCGTGAGTCTTACCTGTTCGTTCCTGTGCACCCCACTCATCCCATTCATTAATCATGACCAGTTCCGCCCGTCCCAGTATTTGGAGGCGGCGACTGCTTCTCATCGCACGATTACTGGACGAACGTCGAAAAGACTGGGGTTGACGGCGTCATGATCGGGAGAGGCGCGCTCATTAAGCCGTGGATATTCACTGAGATCAAGGAGAGGCGGGAGTGGGATATCAGTGCACGCGAGAGGCTGGAGCATATCCGGGACGTGAGTCTATCTGCCTCATCTTAATCTCTCTGCCGTGGACCCCATCGCTCATGGTGCATCTGGCGTTTTCCTTTCTTTCAGTATGCTGAATTCGGCCTTAAGTGAGTACATGGCTGTCCTTGTTTTTACTTTGTATTTTGTGTTCGGTGCTGAGGATCGGCTTCCTAGCCACTTTGGCTCGGACACGACCGGTGTAAACGCCACACGACGATACCTTTGCGAGGCACTGTCATTCCAGTATCGGTATGTCCCTATTGGCCTCCTAGAGCACCTTCCAGGGCGTATCAACGACCGTGCGCCGGCGTTTCGAGGACGGAGTGATCTCGGTGAGTAGCTCCCCTTCCTCTCATGTGCCCTGCTTTTTTGTATTGGCACTCGGATGCTGATGCCCTGGATGAATGATGCAGAGACGCTGCTGGCGAGTGGAGATAGCCAGGACTGGGTGAAGATCTCAGAGATGTTCCTGGGCCCGGCGCCTGAGTCGTGGACGTTTACGCCGAAGCACAAGAGCAATGCTTATGGAAGTGAGGAGGGGCAGGGGTAGATCTATACGGATTTCAGTAGATAAGATATCTGTTGCAAAAATTTCTGGTCCGGGCCGGTGGATCCCGGAGCCTGATAGCGAACCCGCGAAGCAAGTCGTTGAGGGATGCTTCTGCTCTTCCCAGCTCAAACGTTCACGCCGCTGCCATCATGCAAGCTCGTACTTACTTGACAAAGGACTTCGAATATAAAATTCTTTCAGACAAAATTTCCACGGAGGGTCTTGCCCATGCATATCCGCTGACAACCAGTTCAAACATGTACATAATTCAAAATTCTTCCCTTTTAACCATAACGTGTTTGAACATTCCTCTGAACACCCATCTTTTCACGACTGCCACGGCGTATCTATAATCTAACATTCTATACGCCACGTCTTTCTTAACGAACAGCTCCTTCGACGTCTTCAACATCTACTTTCGCGTACGCGCTTGCAGAGCCAGGGTATGGACTTCGAGAAGAAAGATGGTATGGCGGACCCGCCGCGGTGTCCTTTAGAAGACAACGAAATGGCGCCAAGTCAACGCGAGTTCTCTAATGGACACTGGATCGCGATAGAGCCACCCACCCATTCCATCCCCGAGCCAGGTAAGCACTTCATTCCCGTTCTAACGCTTGCAGTGGCACCAAACTAACCTCCCTTCGTGTCTTTGCAGCAGTACAGCCCCACTCACCCCCAACCCCTCATTCTTACGCCACCTCCGTGACATATGTACCCCCGCCCTCCTTCCAGGCGTCTCAGTTCGACATCATCCTCCGCCGGCAGCGCCAGCGCCCCCTAGACAACTCCGGCCTCAAGAAGACAACACTCCCCTCGCGCTTCATCAACCTCACCAACTCGTTCGAGTTCGCCGGGTGGGGATCCATGGCGCGTCTCAAGCTCGCATGCGAGGACTACCGCGCCGCCGAGACCGCAATTGACAAGATGAAGAGTGAGAGGGTGCTGGGGCAGTTCACCGCGAGCGCACTGGTGGGAAACGCGCTGTTGGGGGGCGTATTCTACACCTTGCCAGCGGTTGTGGCTGTCGGGGGCATTTAGTACGTATGCCCACATCTCCGGCCATTCCACTGCCAGCAGTTATCTAACCGTTTTGTTGGAAATCACCAGCTCGCCAATTTCGCTATTTATAGCTACACTCATTTTCTTCCTATGGCGTCCCATTATGGAAGAGCTCGCGTCGGCTTTGCCCATCAGCGGAGCACCGTACACGTACATGTGCGCGGTTGTTTCTTCTATACGAATTTGTGTACGCGATATTGACCGGAATAACAGCCTGAATGTCTCCACCAAGTCCTTCGCCCTGCTTGGGGCGGCGCTCCTCCTGCTTGACTTCGCGTCGACGTCTGTTGTGTCCGCCGCGACGGCCGCTACGTATCTCTCCGGGGAGGTGCCGTCGCTCCCATTTCCCACCTGGGTCGCCGCCGTGATCGTCCTAGCGTTGTTCACGCTGATAAGTCTCACAGGCGTGAAAGAAAGCGCGCGCATCGCCCTAGTAGTGCTGTTCTTGCATGTAAGTGGTACACCAACCCCCTGTTCATGCCTTCGCTCACGCGCTTCATTGGGTAGCTCGCATCGATGGCCATGCTCATAATTGCCTCCAGTGTGCACTGGGGCCGCACCGGGAACGAGCAACTAAAAAATAACTGGTCAGACGGGCGGAAAGATGGCACCAGCGCCAGCTCGATAGCTAAACAGATCTACTACGGCTTCTGCATCGGGATGCTGGGGCTCACTGGGTTTGAATGTAATTCCCCTTATTTACCTGCTTCAGCTCAAAAGTGCTGACCCCGATGACCACAGGCACTCCCTCCTACGTCTCGCGCATCAAGCCCGGGAAATTTCCCCTTGTCCTGCGGAACCTCCACATTCCCGCCATCATCCTCAACTCGATGATCATGGTGCTTGTCCTGGCAGTAATACCCCTCGACACGATCAAGGGTGGCGCGGACGTCCTCAGCACCCTCGCACAGCTGGTAAGCCGACTATTTCCTCCTTAGAAGCACTACCTGATGCGGAAGCTGTTTTTTTTTCAGTCGGCTGGACGGTGGCTGCGCACGTTGATCGTAGTGGACGCCATTGTGGTCCTCTGTGGTGGAGTCCTCACCGGTGCGTTTTTTATTTACTTCTGGCGTCCTTGTAATCTCTAATCACCTTCCACAGGCATCCTCAGCGCCTGCGAGCTCCTCGAGCAGCTCGCACTACACCACGTCATCCCGCAGCTATTCCTCCGTCTGCTGCCCAAGACTGGCTCGCCCTACGTGTCAGTCCTTTCGTTCGTCGCCTTCAGCGGGCTATTATATGCAAGTTCGGGGGCTAGGCTTGACGTGATATCGCAGATGTAGGTCTTCCTCTCTTGGTACTTATCCGTTAGCGGCTACTCACGAGGCCTGCAGGTTCTCACTGGTTTGGCTCACTGTCATGTGCCTGTTCCCTGCTGCTCTGTTGCTGTTGAAGTTTAATCGCAGACGATTACGGAGAGACTCTAACACGAGGTTAATGGTGGTAGTGACTGCGCTCTTGGTCGTCCCCGTTGTGTTCGCTGGTAATGTCGCCGTCAATCCTCGGACTTTCGGGTACTCCCTTCACCCTCTTTCGCCATTGTGCATTCAACACCGCTGACACTGCTTCTCCTAGGTACTTCTCCGCCTATTTTGTAGGTATTGTCCTTTTCTTCACCGCGACCCAGAATAAGATCTACCTCCTACGATGGGTGTATTGGGTATACGACCAATATCCGATACTGCACCGATGGCGGGCGACGATGGCGTGGGGACAGAAGTTGATCAATGTTATGTCGGCATTGAGGCGGCAGCCTGTGTGTGTGCTGGCGAAGACTGATGAGGTAGGTTGGTATCTCTCACTTATATTTGCGATGCTAATGGACGAATGCAGATCAATTATTTGTTTAATATGATCCTGTATGTCCGGAAGAACGAAGAAACTTCATATTTAAAGATCATACATTTCTACGATGAGGAGGATGGCGTGCCCTCGGAGCTAGAGGCGAATGCCAAAAGTAAGGCAACAATTATGTCATATTCGTCTCGTTCTAATTAAACTGTGGTTCTTTCCAGTCCTCGACGAAGCCTTTCCTGAGATAACTATAGACCTTGTACGTGGCATATTACGATGTCACTGGTACTGGTCAAAGCTAACGAAGGACCTATAGATACTTGTAGTCGGTGCATTCAACCCGGTCAACGTCACTGCCCTCGCGCATCACTTGAAGATTCCTACCTCTCTTATGTTCATGACTTGCCCCGGGGAGAACTTTGCCCACTCCGTTGCGGAGTTTGGTACACGCATCATTGCGTTGTAATCATCCATTAGATGCTGTTTCCTGTCCTCCATTTCTGCCTGTACACGTTGGCACTTGCTATACGCGAGCACGTAGTTTAGGACCATTGTATTTTTTATTGTATATTTTTACTCAACCATGACCAGATGATAGATAGATCTCTTCCACTTTACTTTCATGGCATTACGCCAGCGAATAGACCAGGAATAGAGTATCATTGGATATGAATTCGCGCGCTAAGATTGCTTTCCTTCTGCTTTGCGAAGAAGTTTCCGCCTACTGGACTGTATTTCGTCCAGCTTTGAAGAGTCCAAAAAGTGGCATTGGAGTGTCATATTGATTCATGATGGCCGTGATACAGCAGTTCTTCCTACTACTCAAGTTGAAGTAGAGCCCTCGGTTAATTGAGGATTTTCCGCAAGATATTTCTTCTCATTAATCCCCATCTCTACTTTCAGAACCGTTGAGTTAAATGTAGCGATCGTTAATCCCTGTCGTTTGCGAATCCGTGACTCCCATCCTTCTGGCAAACGTTCATCAATAAGAACAGATTCAATGTCCTCAATGCGGCCGCCAAATATGGTAAGAAGAGTGGAAGAGCTGAGAAAGATACACTTAGTAAGGGTTTTGAAGGAAAGAAGCTGACTTACTTAGAGCTTCCGAACATCTTGTGGAAGGTGCTCAACGTAAAATCACGATTGGTTAAACGTGCATCCACACGTCGTTTTGCAGAATAACGCGACAGATCAGCCGGGGTGAGGAGTACATTCCCTTCTTTGTCCTTGCCTGATGCATAGCTAAGCAGTTCCTTGATAAAGGGGATATGTGGCTTTGCCTGGCTGGGTATAAGCGCACTGTCTTCTCCTGATGGATCCAAACATTTTCTTTTAAAATAGCGATGAGTCTGAATATTGTAGAGACGCACGAGTAAGGGATGCATCGTGCTCGATGCCATTATGGAGGTCAAGGTCAGAGAGATCAAATGTATCCTTGCTGTACTTCCTCTTCAGCATGTTCGCGGCAAAGTTGGGGACGAAGAAGCAAAAGCTAGGAGCGAAATTATAAGTTGCCCTAATTGTCTTATTCATTTCCTTGAAAGATATCCCGCGTCCATCTCGAGGCAGAATTCCTTGAATAGATGGTCAGCACTGCATGAAGATGATAATAAGAAGGAACTTCGGCGTACCGTGATTTGCCATAGCATTCAGAGCAGGGCAAGAGCATCTGATGTCGCCCTCCTTGGGGGGAATATATTCCGGCCACACTCCCCCCGCTCCCGGATGGCCTTCTGGAGTGACATGACCTACGGGTCTGCTTGGAGTTACAAGATTGACGACGGTCAGCAAGATGTCCCAGCTCAGGACAGTCATATCCTGGAGGCCCTTAGCAATGGGGGTGACGAGGAACATGTTGGCTTGAGAAAGGAGGCGCAACTGTGGGGACTCCGGATGGTTGGTTCTTATATAGCGAGTGCCATAGGAAGCGAATAAGGTTTAGCGATTAACTACGTCTCTTACTCGACAGGGATATTATTCGGCTTCTTTCCGTTCCACTTGTCAATCACATGGGGATAGAGAGGATTGACTCAGAGGCATGGGTGGTAGGTTGTCTCCAAGAGTGTGGTCAAGTCGCAGAGAGTCTATTTTTGTACTATTGGTCGTCAGAGCATGAAAGTAAGAGCAGTGAGTAGGCAGACTTACAAGAAACTGCGAGTAATCCTAGGACTTCCCTGTCCGAGGAAAACCACTTGCAAATTGGAAAAATCTGTGTCAGAGATAAGCAGGGGCTAGAGAGCCGTCCGGTGAAAAGAGCTGTTCGGGAGATAGGTACAACTACGAAAGGAAACGATGAAGAGTACGGGACAGACGCAGAACAGTAGATACACACTGATTATGTAAGTACATGAGTGTGCCTCAAGCCGAACTGAGAAGCATGGTATACGTCATAGACGACAGACGCGATCAACGATAAGAATACCTTCATCCGCAACCTGATAGGCGCCTACGGATGAAATATCTGTAAAGAAATTTGAAGTTGCTTCCGACTCAGTCACAGACAAAATCCATTCTTGAATTACAGCCAAAGTAGAAACATGTGCATAGAAAATAATGCCAACATTTACCAAGGGAATTCTCAATTTCTCCTCGAGCGCACTCGAAAGTATTAATTTTACAATGCCTACTTCTTCTCCGGGTGAATAGGCTGGAGTAAAATCTTTTTTTCCATGACAGCAACGGATCCCGCCATGAAGTTCGGCTTTTCTCCATTTCCCTAGAAGCATGGTGAATTAATAGGCTAAAAGGAAGACCCTGTGTATGGTCTACTCACAACCATCGAACCCGGGAAACCCAAATCGAAAGGCACTATGCTCTCCAAGTATTCAATTTGTTCATCGCTCAGTGAAATCTCTAGGGCTTCAACGTTAGCCAACAGATGCTCGACCTTCCGTCCTCCGAGAATAGGGAACACAAATGGCGTCTTCTGCATGAGATAAGCAACTGCCACTGTGAACATCATTAGAAGGTCAATAAAGCAAATGCCCAAGAAAGTAACACATGAATGTACCAACCAGATGTGATGTGCTTCGCCCCAACTTCTCCTGCAACCTTCTCAAGAGCTTTGCACACTTTCTTCTCCTGCTCATTTCGTTCCCACTCAGGACTGAACACCGTTCGCCCTTTCTCTCCAGTTTGACGACGTCGCTCCTCTTCTTCATCCGTGCGGATCTTCCCACCAGCGAGGACATTCCATGGAGCGAGAGCCAAGCCTGATTTAAAACGAGTGTGAGTATGAATTCAGATCAGTTTAATGCAGGAGATTTGAGGGGCACCTTCAGAGCGTGCCATAGGGATGATATCACGCTCAAATGAGCGCTCCATGATGTTCCATGCTCCTTGATAAATCACGAACGGCGTCAAGGCATGGTCCCGCGCGTACTGATTCGCTTTAGAGACTACCCATGCTGGAGTGTCGGAAATGCCCTGGGGACGAGGATAACATTAACAATATTCTACGCAACACGGTTCCGTTGTGACTTACGAGATACAACACCTTGCCTTGCAAGACAACAGTGTGCAACGCACGCATAACTTCCTCTACACTAGTTTCAAAGTCCCACCAATGGACATAAAGGAGATCAATGTATGCGGTCCGCAATTTCTTGAGCGAAGCTTCAAGAGAGATGTGCAGACTCTTCGTACTATTTCCAGAATACAGGACCTTCTGATTAATAGAATTGTTGCCTCGCTTGAAATTCGTCGTGAACTGGTACAAGTAATTAGCTACAAGATCGAAATGTTTGGGCAACAATCGACTTACTTTCGTAGCAATGAACAGCTGGTCTCTAATTCCCCGTTTCTCGGCCCACTCTCCGATAAATTCCTCCGAAGACTCGTCCTGGCTGTAAAAGTTCTCAGTTATCTCCCGGCTGCCTTTAAGTACATCTCATCGCTCACTAATTATTGGAAGTGTCAATGAAGTTACCGCCGTTGTCGAAGTACGCATCGAGGAGCTTGAAACTCGATTCCTTATTCATGGATCCCATTCCGTATGGCTCCCACTTGTCTCCGATACTCATGGCGCCGAGCTGGAGTGGAGAGACATGTACGCCTGCGTTCGGAGAAAGAAGTCTGTATCGACCAAGATTGGTCGGTGGTGCGGGTGGAGGCGGCCAGAGAGACATGGTGATAGAGAGCAATGTGTCACTGAGGAAAGACAAAGAGAGTACTGGGGAGTTTGTGCGTTTTGAGTTCCTAAGCCAGTGACTTTATATTGGCCCTGTGAGATAAATGTTCTACATATGGAGGACGAGCTGGAGACAGTATGAATTCATACATCAATACTACTGGTTCTGTGAATAGGGGTTTGTCCCCTTATACTCTAGGCCATGCCTGTGACCAGCAAATGATCAAGTAATAACGGCAATTTACGGTCTTGCTTCAGAAGCTATGTTGAATATGGCTGTGATGCTGCAAAGAATCGATCGGAGCGGTGATAAGAATGTCTTTATACACGCCCCAATACACATCGATGACAGTCGTAGGATGAAGGGACCTAGAGAGGTTTTGATCAAAAGAGAAACTTCATCTTGCTGTGGCTCGATTTCATATTCACCTTGGAATTATGAAAGCAAAGAATATCTCGTGATCGCAAAAGGGAAATCAATACAGATTCAAGGGGACTCTCAGTATCGCCCCGAGCATACTCGTACAATCTCAATTGTAACAAACATTTTCACTCCTTCACCGGACGAATGGGTTGGAGTAAAGGCTTTGGTTCCATGACAGCAACAGATCCCAAGAAAGCGCTCGGCTTTTCTCCATTGCCCTGCAAATATCGTGAATTAGCGGGCTAGAAGGAAGATGCGCATGGCCTACTCACAACCATCGAGCCAGGGAAGCCCAAATCGAAAGGCACTATACTTTCCAAGTATTCAATTTGTTCATTACTCAGTACGACCTCGAGGGCTTCGATATTGGCCAACAGATGCTCAACCTTCCGTCCTCCCAGAATGGGGAATACGAAAGGCGTCTTCTGCATGAGATAAGCGGTTGCCACTGTGAACATAGGTAGATGGTCATGTGAGGAGCAGATACACAAAAAAAAAGGCGGAAACAACGCACCAGACGTGATATGCTTCGCCCCGACTTCTCCTGCAACTTTCTCAAGAGCTTTGCACACCTTCTTCTCGTTCTCGTTGCGCTCCCACTCAGGACTGAACACCGTTCGCCCTTTCTCTCCAGTCTGGCGGCGCCGCTCTTCTTCTTCGTCTGTACGGATCTTCCCACCAGCAAGGACATTCCAAGGAGCAAGAGCCATTCCTGTATGTCATTGTAGATAAATATAAATGTGTACCGAGTTTAACATCGGGATTATTGAATACCTTCAGCACGAGCCATGGGAATGATTTCGCGCTCAAATGAACGCTCCATGACGTTCCAAGCTCCTTGATAAACCACAAACGGCGTCAAGGCGTGGTCCCGCGCATACTGATTGGCTTTCGAGACCACCCACGCTGGGGTGTCAGAAATGCCCTGTATGTGAGAATGTCATAAGCAACACTCCACGTAACACGATTTAATTAATACTTACGAGATACAATACCTTGCCTTGTAAGACAACATTGTGTAACGAACGCATCACTTCTTCCACACTGGTTTCGAAGTCCCACCAGTGGACATAGAGAAGATCGATGTACGTGGTGCGCAGTTTCTTCAGTGACGCCTCGAGAGATATGTGCAGACTCTTGGTACCATTGCCAGCGTACAAGACCTGATTAATGGAGTTATTTCCGCGCTTAAAATTGGTCGTGAACTTGTACAATAATAAGCCAGAAGATCGCAAGGTTTCGACATGAACCGACATACCTTCGTGGCAATGAATAGCTGGTCTCTGATCCCTCGTTTCTCGGCCCACTCTCCAATAAATTCCTCCGAAGATTCGTCCTGGCTGTAACAGTTCTCAGTTATTTCCTGGCCGCCTATCTGCACATCCCATCGCTCACTAATTATTGGAAGTGTCAATGAAGTTACCGCCATTGTCGAAGTACGCATCGAGGAGCTTGAAACTCGATTCTTTGTTCATGGACCCCAATCCATATGCTTCCCACTTGTCCCCGATACTCATGGCACCTAGCTGGAGTGGAGAGACATGAACCCCTGCATTCGGAGAGAGAAGCCTGTAGCGACCAAGTCCAGTCACTGGAGCGGGGGCAGGCGAGAAAAGAGACATGGTGATATCAAGTAATGCTTTCTTGGGGGAGATAGGAATCGAGGCTTGGGGAGTTTATGCATTGTGACAACATGAGCCAGCAGCTTTTATGCTGGCTTTGTAAGATAAATGCTAGGTATAAGGAGTAGTATCTGTATACGATGTCACGTAATGACTTTATCGATTGAAATTTTCAACCAGCAGACGCGCTCGGACGTCTCGTCTGAGGCCTAAGAGCAACGTCAGCACTCGGCTTCCTGTAAACATGTTTTCTTTGGTCAGAAGGGGAGGCGATGATGTATTGTAAATGCAAACAGAACCTTGAATACGGCATGGTTCATACGTTCTTAGAGTGGAATCGCAACTGGGTAGTACGCGTGTCGCGACGGCCCGTTTGCCAGGTGGATAAACTCCGGTATAATCTCCGCGAAGCCCCAGGCATTTGGATCGAGCGGGCCCGGAAGCAGGTTTCACGATAGTGAAGGACAAAAAGGCCGTCGGAATGACAAAGTTCGACGTTGCGGCAGGAGGACGCGTCAATGCCGATGCGACAACACACGTAAGCGGCATTACCACTCAGGAACCTTGCCTTTATGTTGGCCCTCATATGGAAAGACAATATGAGTTCATAGATCGGTACCACTGGTGCTATGGATAGAATACAAAGATTTGTCACCTTATACTCTAGGCCATGCCTATGATCAGCAAATGACCAAGCAACAACGGCAATTCAGGGATTTGCTTCAGAAAGTATGTTGAATATGGCTGCGACGCTGCAAACAATCGATCGGAGCGGCGATAAGAATATCTTTATACACACCCCGATACATTTCCCATGATAGTCGTAGGATGAAGGAACCCCAAGAGGTTTTTGATCAAAAGAAACTTCATTTTGCTGTGGTTCAGTCTCATATTCACCCCAGAATTGAGAAAGCAAAGTATTTCGTGATCGCAAAAGGGAAGTCAACACAGATTCAAGGGGGCTCTCAGTATCGCCCCGAGCCTACTCGAAAATTTCGGTTTTACACAAACATTTTTACTTATTCTCCGGACGAATGGGTTGGAGCAAAGGCTTTGGATCTAAGACAGCAACAGATCCCAGGAAAGCGCTCGGCTTTTCTCCATTGCCCTGCAAATATCATGAATTAGTGGGCTGGAAGGAAAGATACTCATGGCCTACTCACAACCATCGAGCCAGGGAAGCCCAAATCGAAAGGCACTATACTTTCTAGGTATTCAATTTGTTCATTACTCAGTACGACCTCGAGGGCTTCGATATTGGCCAACAGATGCTCGACCTTCCGTCCTCCAAGAATGGGGAATACGAAAGGCGTCTTCTGCATGAGATAAGCGACTGCCACTGTGAACATAAGTAGATAATTGTGTGAGGAGCAAATACTTCAAAAAAGGGAGAACAACGCACCAGACGTGATATGCTTCGCCCCGATTTCTCCTGCAACTTTCTCAAGAGCTTTGCACACTTTCTTCTGCTGCTCATTTCGCTCCCACTCAGGACCGAATATCATTCGTCCTTTCTCTCCGGTTTGGCGACGTCGCTCCTCTTCTTCATCCGTACGGATCTTCCCACCAGCGAGGACATTCCATGGAGCGAGAGCCAAGCCTGATGGACAACGAGTATGAGTATGGGTTCAGATGAGTTTAATGCAGGAGATTTGAGAGGCACCTTCAGAGCGCGCCATGGGGATGATATCTCGCTCAAATGAGCGCTCCATGATGTTCCATGCTCCTTGATAAATCACGAACGGCGTCAAGGCATGATCCCGCGCGTACTGATTCGCTTTAGAGACTACCCATGCTGGAGTGTCGGAAATGCCCTGGGGACGAGGATAACATTAACAATATTCTACGCAACGCGGTTCCGTTGTGACTTACGAGATATAATACCTTGCCTTGTAAGACAACAGTGTGTAATGCACGCATAACTTCCTCTACACTAGTTTCAAAGTCCCACCAGTGGACATAAAGGAGATCAATGTATGAGGTCCGCAGTTTCTTCAGCGAAGCCTCAAGAGAGATGTGCAGACTCTTCGTATTATTTCCAGAATACAAGATCTTCTGATTAATAGAACTGTTGCCTCGCTTGAAATTCATCGTGAACTAGTTCAAATAATTAGCTACAAGATCGAAATGTTTGGGCAACAATCGACTTACCTTCGTAGCAATGAACAGCTGGTCTCTAATTCCCCGTTTCTCGGCCCACTCTCCGATAAATTCCTCCGAAGACTCGTCCTGGCTGTAACAGTTCTCAGCTATCTCCTGGTTGCCCAACGGCACATCCTATCGCTCACTAATTATTGGAAGTGTCAATGAAGTTACCGCCGTTGTCGAAGTACGCATCGAGGAGCTTGAAACTCGATTCTTTATTCATGGATCCCATTCCGTATGGCTCCCACTTGTCTCCGATACTCATGGCGCCGAGCTGGAGTGGAGAAACATGGACGCCTGCGTTCGGAGAAAGAAGTCTGTATCGACCAAGACTGGTCGGTGGTTTGGGTGGAGGCGGCCAGAGAGACATAGTGATAGAGAGCAATGCGCCGCTGAGGAAATAGAAACAGAGAACTGAGGAGTTTGCGCATCTTGAGTTCCTAAGCCTGTGATTTTTATGTTGGTCTTGTGAGATAAATGTCACATATGGAGTACAATCTGCAGACGGAATGAGTTCATCAACGAGCAATGCAAGTACATACTATAGATAGAATGCAAAGATTTGTCACCTTGGTCTTAAGCCATGCCCGTGATCAGCAAGTGACCCAGCAATGGCTGCCAATGACATTCTTCCTATTGAAACCTATGTCGAATACGGTTCAAATCGAGGCTGTAACACTGTGTAAGATAGATCAGAGCAGCGATAAGAATTCCTTCATGAACGCCCTGACGGGCATCGCAATATGAAGACATCTACAGCTTGCTGTGGCTCATTCTCAGATGCACTCTTAAATTATGAGAAGCAAAAGATATATCGTGATCGTAAAAAGGAAGCCAGCAGTCCCAAAGAGGCTCTCAGATCTCCTCGAGCCAACTCGTAAATACAAGTGTTTACTTCCGTTCCGGACGAATAGGCTGGAGTAAAGGTTGCTTGACTAAGACAGCAGCGGATTCCATGAGGAAGTTGTGCTTTGTTCCAGTGCCCTGCAAACATGATGAATTAGAAGGGTAGAAGCATGTCGCCCGCAGTCTACTCACGATCATCCAGGCAGGGAATCCTGGATCGAGAGGGCATACACTCTCTAAGTATTCAATTTGCTCGTTGCTCAGTGAGATCTCCAATGCTTCAACGTTAGCCAATAGCTGCTCAGGCTTCCGGCCCCCGAGAATGGGGAATACGAATGTCGTCTTTTGCATGAGGTACGCGATTGCCACTACGAATGATAGCTGTGTAATGAGTATGCACTCAAACAGGGATGCAGAGACTCGGAAGAACGAACCAGATGTGATGTGCTTCGCCCCGACCTCTCCTGCAACTTTCTCAAGAGCTTTGCACACCTTCTTCTCGTTCTCGTTGCGCTCCCACTCGGGACTGAATACTACGCGCCCTTTCTCCCCAGTCTGGCGGCGCCGCTCTTCTTCTTCGTCTGTACGGATCTTCCCACCAGCAAGGACATTCCAGGGAGCAAGAGCCAATCCTGCATATCATTAAAGGTGAGTATAAATATGCACCGGGTTTAGCATGGGGATTATTGAATACCTTCGGCACGCGCCATGGGGATGATTTCGCGCTCAAATGAGCGTTCCATGACGTTCCAAGCCCCTTGATAAATCACAAACGGCGTCAAGGCATGATCCCGTGCATACTGATTGGCTCTGGAGACCACCCACGCTGGGGTGTCAGAAACGCCCTGCGTATGAGAATGTTATGAGCAACACTCCACGTAACATGGTTTAGCTATCACTTACAAGATACAATACCTTGCCTTGTAAGACAACATTGTGTAGTGAACGCATCACTTCCTCCACACTGGTTTCGAAGTCCCACCAGTGGACATAGAGAAGGTCGATGTACGTGGTGCGCAGTTTCTTCAGCGACGCCTCGAGAGACAAGTGCAGACTCTTGGTGCCGTTACCAACATATAAGACCTTCTGATTAATGGAGTCATTGCCACGCTTGAAGTTGGTCGTGAACTTGTACAAATAATAAGCCACATGGCCGCAAGGTTTCGACATGAATTGGCATACCTTCGTAGCAATGAATAGCTGGTCTCTGATCTCTCGTTTCTCAGCCCACTCTCCGATAAATTCTTCTGAGGTTTCGTCCTGACTGTGAATTTTCTCAGTTTATCGATTAGTCACCTACTTTCGAACCCTAAAGCTCACTAGTTATTAGCAGTGTCAATGAAGTTGCCCCCGTTATCGAAAAATGTGTCAAGGAGCTTGAAGCTCGTCTCCTTATTCATGGACCCCATTCCGTGTGCTTCCCACTTGTCTCCGATACTCATGGCTCCTAACTGGAGTGGAGAAACGTGAACCCCTGCATTCGGAGAGAGAAGCCTGTAGCGACCAAGTCCGGTCGGTGGCGCGGGTGGAGGCGAGAAAAGAGACATGGTGATATCAAGTAGTGCTTTCTTGGGGGAGATAGGAATCGAGGCTTGGGGAGTTTGTGCATTGTGGCAACATGAGCCAGCAGCTTTTATGCTGGATTTGTGAGATAAATCTTAGGTATGTCACGTAATGACTTCATCGATTAAGACTTTCAACCGGCACAGACGCGCTCGGACGTCTCGCCTGAGGCCTAAGAGCAACGTCAGCACTCGGCTTCCTGTAAACATGTTTTCCTTAGTCAAAAGGGGAGTCAATTTTTGTATTATAAACGCAAACAGAACCTTGAGTAAGGCATGGTTCATACGTTCTTGGAGTGGAATCACAACTGGGTAGGACGCGTGTCGCGACGGCCTGTTCGCCAAGTGGATAAACCCCCGTATGCAATTGCATATTCTCCGTGAAGCTCCAGGCATTCGGATCGAGGAGATCGGGGAAACAGACTCGGAAGCATTTTTCACGATAGTGAAGGACAAAAGCTGTCGAAATGATGGAATCCTACGTTGCGGCAGGAGGACGCGTCAATGCCGACGGACGCAAGAACCAACACACGTGACCAGCATTACCGGACACCCCGAAGCCTTGCCCGAGGCTGCGCGCGTCGACGAGATTTGAACAAGATCCAACTGAAGTTGTCAAGAATTTTTAACTTCTTCGAGACGAAGGACATGAATTTCCCTCAGAGAACGGAGGAATTCGGCAGATTCATGGATATTTACCATTTCAAATCAATTTCAGGATGGTTTACATCGATATGCATAGAAATAGACTATACTGGCGGGCCTCTTCTATTACACTGGGTTGATATCGTCATCCAGATCGAAATACGATGATGATGAATATGAGAAGACATCCAGCGGCTGACGATCTCTAATTATCCAGTAACCAACCGGATATTTTTTTCCGGTTGAGTCATAAGATTGTCGGGCTCCAGAACGATCAAAATATCTTCTATGTGCAGTGTTCTCTGTTTGGGCAGCTGAAATCACCACTTATCGTAGTTGAACTGGCTATGCAACCGCGTACTAATCTTCATGAAGTTCGGCTCATTGTCAGGAGTTATATATCCCAGACGAATGAACAAGTCCAGCAGAACTGAGAGTTATAGTTAGAATATGGAGCGACGGAAGGGAGATTAATAAATGTACCCATAGCACAGTTCGGCTTGAATAAACCGGCACGCATCTTTTTGATGACCTGGTCCTGTGAAAGAAGCTGAAAAAACACCGGCAATGGTCAATGCGGCGTTGCAGAAGACACAAAGAAAGAAAAGCACCTCGAACGACTCGACTTCGCCATCCAGCGGTTTTGGTGTGAATAGTACAGGGTCGGCGCCTGATGGAATAACTAAGTCGTACACATATCTAGTGACAATTAAGATGTCATCAAGCCAAATTTAGAAGACGAATATCACGTACTCGATCTCGGGCTGCAGCCATCCTTTCGAAGTCCTGATAATGAACAGTCAGGATACAGCCCCAGCTCGAGAAAAGCAAGCAGTGTACCTGAAGAAATAGCTGATCGCTCCTACGGCCCTTGTGTGCTTGTGTATAATATCAGCCTCGAGGCTCGCCTCCTCCATGCACTCTTTGACAAGCGACTCGAATGGAGACACCCCACTCGGAATGCCTCCGGCCACCGAGTTATCAAGGTATCCTGGCCAACTGGCAACCTACTGTTAGGTGCCATGAACAAAAGACTATGGGATGGCCACACTCACGTCTGCTTCGACCTTGCGCGCGTCGGGACCCAGATGCGCAGACTTCTCTTACCATCATCCCCGGTGACCTCCTCATAGATACTCATGTGTACTCCGTACGTGACCACTCCAAAAAGTGCGCACGCAGAGCGCTCCATTTCGAAGGCATAGTTAAGCTTCGTCTCGTCAACCATACCACCTGGATAATCATGCACACCAAATGGGTCTTGATAGATGGGGTACATTTCTGACCTCCATTTCGTCGGCCCGCACACTTCCGCAAAAAATCCAGCGTCTCTCCAGCGTTCGCACATCTCTGTCATCGCTGCGGTCCGTTTGGAGGGGGTATCGAGCCAGTTTTGAAAGGACACGAATAGATTAAGCGTGCCATTCTTGAGGATCTGTAAGTCACGCCGGCTGATCTTCAGGTTCCATACCTCCGGAAGATTGAGTTGTCGGCTGCGCTCGTTCTCGAGCTTGAGCTGTTCGACAACGACCGTACGAAGTAATCCGATTAACGGGCTATCTGTGGATTCTGTAAGGTAGAAAGAAAACAGCCGTTCAGCATCAAAAGGAGACTGAGATTCGGCGCTCAGGGGTAGATGAACGTTATCACAGATATCGACCAAGTCCAGGAAAGACAAGTTGGCTTGTGGAATCGGTGCAGTCTCTGTATTCGTGGCGTCTATCACCAGTGAAGACAACGATATCTCTGGCTGGGACATGGCGGAGGATAAGCATAAGAACGCTGGTGGGCGCTAGTATAATGCAGCAAGAACATGGCTGTAAATTCTTGGAACTTTGATGGAGATTGCCGCGACATCGTGACTGTAGAACACCTTTGTTTCGGTAACGCGTAACGTCCCACCCAAATGAGTGCTCTCAGCTTCCACTCTCATCGAACGCAGCTCATTGGGACAGCGCTAGCAGCGTCTCTGGCCACTGTTACCCTATTCCAGGCATACAACACATACACTAGGCGTGTACGGCGCAGGCATCTCGATGAGGACGTCCGCAGCTCCATAGCAGCGCACAGTATCGACGCGGAAGACGAGCCCAAGGGATGGGAGCCACCGGCCTTTGACCACGACTCGGATATTTTACTCACGCGTGCAAACGATGGGTCGGGCTACGACGAGGAGCTGATAAGAGAACAACTGGCGCGCAACTATACTTTTTTCGGTGATGAGGGAATGGCTAAAATCCGAAGAGGTAATGTCGTGGTCGTCGGATGTGGAGGTGTCGGGAGTTGGGCTGCCGTAATGCTTGTTCGATCGTACGTCTTTTGGCCATTATTCCCTTGTATTTTCCAATGCTGAGAGGTTGTGTTACAGTGGTGTCTCGAAGATTAGACTCGTTGACTTCGACTACGTCACTCTCTCGTCGCTTAATCGGCACGCCACCGCAGGCCTCACAGATGTCGGCACCCCAAAAGTGAAATGCATAGAGAAAACCTTAAAGAACATAGCTAGATGGGTTGAAGTCGACTCTCGGATAGACATCTGGCGTAAAGAAGAAGGTGGTGCCTTACTCGAGGGTGCAGACTGGGTCATAGGTGCGCACAGTTCTCTCACTGCACAACACTGTTTAACTCAAGGAGCACAGATGCCATTGATAATATCCAGACAAAAGTCGACCTTTTGAAATACTGCCATGATCACGACATCAAGGTGTGCATTCGCAGTCGTCTTCCATGACGTCATATGGCTAATACACGTCAGGTTTTCTCTTCGATGGGAGCAGGCGCCAAGTGCGATCCTACGAGAATACAGATTAGCGATATTTCATACACTATCTACGATCCTCTCGCACGCTCTGTGCGTCGCCGGCTGCGGTTGCTCGGCGTATCCTCGGGAATACCAGTAGTCTATTCCACAGAAGTACCAGGAGATGTCAAGCTGCTACCTCTTCCGGAGGAAGAGTTTCAGAAAGGACCTGTGCAAGAGCTGGGGGTGTTCGATGATTTCCGCGTGCGGATCCTTCCTGTCCTAGGTACGCCGTTTTGTTCGGATTGCAAGCATTCCATATTTATAGAAATTGTCTTGGCTCAAGGCCCAATCCCTTCAATATTTGGCCTTAACATTGCCACCTATATTCTTTGCGAATTGGCGGGAAAGCCAATTCTCAATCCTCTTCCCATCAAGAACAGGAAAAAGCTTTATGAGCGTCTATACCGTGATCTTCTTCAAAGGGAAATCAAACTCGCCGGAGAGCAGATCAAGTGAGTGGCACTCCAATTTGTGCGGAAGGCTATCGCGTACTTGGCCCTGACTACCGCAATCTGGATAGTAAACTCCCCATCGACGAGGACGATGTTTGCCTGATCTTCGAAGACCTACACAGAGGACGCTCAGTCCTCCCTCCGCACGACGTTCCTACAAGACCTACGCTAGTCCGATGGAATCCCGACCTTCCCTTGGGTATTGATAACTGTGTGGTTTTCGAGTTTGGAGATGCTGAAAAGCATGTCAGGGCATGCTGGGGTCTAACGGAACATCCTCCACAGCGGCCCGAAGCGGTGTGGGGTGAGGAGGTGCGCAAGATCGTCGAGCGCAGAGCGGAAGAAGCACGCAGAGTACGCAACTGGGTGTTGTGATTTTCATTTCTTCGCAAGAAATGAATATAATGAGATACGTGATGGTTCCTCACGGCGTTCCGATAACTACTTTCACCTTAGTCCTTTGGTAAGGGTTGAATATGGATACTGAGCGATGATGGACCCCGGAAAAACTTATCTGCAGCCAATAGCCGTATATCCATGGCCTCTTTCATTGACCAACGTAAGTAATAGATGATAGTCGATATGGTTTGTCTCTATTTTGAAAAGGGAGTCGCCGTTCGGTTTTAACATCGGTGCTAACACAAGTTGCGTCCGTAACTTCAGCTTTGGCGGACCTGAGTGAGTCCCGATGTAAGACTGCGTCCTATAATCACGTCTCGCGACTACGTACACTCAACCTTGCTCAACTTCATTTTCGCTCGTTTATCTGTATTTCAAGCAAAAAAATATGGATAATAGTTTATGGAAACATTGTCTGACGGTTCCAAAACCCATCAAAATAAAGTAGACTAGTATATCCAGCGCATGTATTTAAGCTGCGCGCTCTGTGACACCCTATCTTCCCCGTCGCATTCACCGATGGTGACAGTTCCGCTGCTGACCGGCGTGAGCGCACAGGATTAACATGAACTATCCCAGTAAAGCCGTGGCCACCGGATACCAGTGCGATCACTAGTGTTGCCGCGGTTCGGTTCCGTCCGGTTTTCAAGCAACTTTTTGTGAACGCTGAACGGGACCACCGGTTCGGTT